>JAZKJV010009955.1:0-76487 GCA_037367405.1 Ottelia alismoides
TATATAGCCCTACTGCTAGACCGAAGTCCCACTTATAAATGATGCGGGACTAAACAAGAGAGCATAATAATTTGATCTTGGAGAGATCCAATTACCCATCTATTACATACTCTAACATTCCCTCTCAAGCTGGAGCTGAGAAAGTTGCAGCTTGCAATAAAAGAAAATATACACAACACATCTTCCCTCGATACATCTAAGAAAGACGGAAGAAGACCCGCTCAGAGTAGTCGTTGCTGGGAGAAGACCACGCACGAGGACAGGTCTACGACGATGAGGACATGCATGTATTAGAGCAGCAGCCACGATCAGGACGTAACTGGAGTAGAGTCTCCTAGAAGAAGTATAGCGTAGAGAGTAGGCACATTAGGAAGAGACATGTGTCGGAATAGTCGATGCTCTATGAAGATGAATCGATATGCAGTAGTAGTCTAGAGTGTCGGTCTTCATGTGATGGATGGGCAATAGAAGTCTGAGACGATCCCATGTAGAGAAGTCCATCTGGAGTAGTTGATGTCGATGTCGAACAATAGAAGTAGAGGGATCGTCTCTCATATGCATATTTCGAGAGTTAGACCTCTCCCATATATGAACCCTAAAATGGCCTCTCCCATATCTTTTGGGGATCTTGAGTCGGTTCGCTTATATAGACTCTGGAGATGAGATCACTTTCAGAGGAACCATGAGTAGAAGATGATGGACTTGATAGAAATCATGTAGATACATCTCAAGTAGAAGAATGTACCTTGCTCTTACCCCACCCCACCCCCTTTTCTCATACTTGTTAGAATAAAGACAGAGAACTAAGTTGGGAGAAAATAATATATAACATGCATTTTTTTTCTTTTTTTCTCAGTTATTCCTTCTCTTGTAAGTCGTATCTCCCTTTTCATAAGCCGTGTTTTTTTCTTTTTTTCATGAGTCGTATATTTTTTTAGTTTTTCTCTCTTTTCAACAACCTCTCTTTTTTTTTTGAAGTCCAAAAAGAGGGGGAAACTTTCGATGGTGCTCGCCCCACGGTTTTTATTCAAAAGACAAAACAAAAACAAAACATAGGGGGAGAGAAACAACCACATGCCGACCTCACAGGTCCATTACAACACCCAATCCTCCACCAAGTGCTTGGCATACATTCCAGCGTTCTCCTTATAGAATCTTTGTACCGAGAACAGCAAGTCATTCCTTCCTCGCCAAACTGCCCACAGGATGGCCAACGGATAGAGCAGCTCCCTCCTCGGCCTCTCCTTATTCGCAAGGAGCATGTTCTAGAAAGTCTGAAGATCGTCCGTGCAGCACCACGCCACGCCAGCCTCTTGCCAAACCTGAAAGACCATGGAGCACGAAAAGAAGAGGTGCTCCACAGACTCAATCGCCTCATTGCACAACAGGCAAGTGTTGGAAACGCCGCCCAGAAGCCTGCCACACCGATCCCTCGTCATCCGCCTCTGCCTCCTGAGCAGCCAAAGGAAGAACCCAATTCTCTCCGGAAGCCCGAGACCCCAAAGAAAAGAGCAGTCCCTGATCATCAATGCCGAGGGGGCTCCGTCTTCGCAACTCGGTCGGCTTGCTTCCACCACCCTTTTTGGAGGGGGTCGTCAACGTTTTCGTGCGGAACATTGCCCTTTTTAGACCGGTCCTTGGTGGGGGGACTCGTTCTCTTTTTGGGCGGATGATTGGACGGGGGGGCTTTGCTCGCGCTTCCCTCGCCTATTTGCCCTCGCGAAGGATAAGCGGTGCTCGGTTGCGGCGTGCTGGGTGGATGGAAATTGGTGTCCCACTTTTGCGGCAAACTTCTCCGACCAGAGACTGGAGGATTTCTTGGCCCTGCTTGATGCTGTGAGGGAGGTTGGGTGCCCTCTTGGGGGCGGGATCACTGGTGTTGGCGGGAGGGTCTGTTCTCAGTCATGAACAACCTCTCTCTTTTTTTCTCAGATATTGTAGCAGTGGCCCAACTTTGGGCTCAAACAACTTGCCTCTTTTTTAGCAAACAACATTTCTCCTCTTTTTTTCTTTATACATAGCTCAATTGTGCCCAATACCTTTTGCTCCCCTCCCTTTTTTTAATAAGGTAGTGGGCCCGTTAGGCATGGAGGAATGAAATAGAGAAGGGAATCGGTCGCTTCCCCCTTTTCTCTTTTGTCTTCATCCAATTAGAGATCCATAATGGGAACCCATATCCTGCCACTACCATTATGTTGCGACCGTGGAGATAGGAGAGGCACGAAGGGGATTGACTTGGAGTACGAGGCTTCGTCGGAGATAAGAGAGAACTTGTAGAGATGCAGCATGGAAACGGAGCGTTCGGGAGGGAAGGTGGCATCTCCAATTCGTGAACAATACCTGAAAATAGCCCCAGGGAGGGCGGAGTCGCTTGGGATGGAAAGCCTAGTCGTAAGGAGGTTGATTGACCAGGGTTGCTCTAAGTGATCGCTGGAGGGTGGTGTCGGTGCCGCTAAGAAAGAGGAAGAGGAGGTGGGGCATGGAAGGGGCTCCACCTGGGAGCTGTAGAGACTGCAACGCCACCTCTAGGGTTTAGTTGTTGCCTGGAGATGATGAAAGGGATCGTCATGGTGTCTGTGGCCTAGAGATGGGGCTCCGATCTTTGGGGTAAGGCTATAGGCAATCTATAGATGATAGGCAAGGTGCTTCTTCTTCTTCTTCTTCGAGATAGGCAGAGCTCTTGTTCTTATGATGGCAACGTGACCTGGATGAATCGCGTGTAGAGGGATTGGTGGATCGTCAAAATTAGGGTTCCAGTAAGGAATCTTGGTCGTTGCATGCGCGGAGAAAAACATTCTAGAACGTGATGCTTGACTAATAATGCTCTTCGTAACATCAGATCTCCTGAGCTTGAACATTAATTTCTAGAACTATCTTCAGAATCACCATAAAGATAATTGTTAAGATAAATGTATCTCACAGTATCATTTTATATTTTATGTTATCTTCGTGTACCACTCATGTAATTAGCCCATGGCTTTTCTCCTATATAAGAGAACCTATAGGTCTCATCTAATACACGTCTCAGTTTTATCCCAACATGGTATCGAAGCAACGGTCCTAAACCGGGGTTCCCATATCCCACCTGCGCGCGCCGCGCCGCCCCAACCAGCGGGCCTCGCCATCCCACCCAGCAGGACGTGCCGCCCCACCCAGTGGGCCGCGTTGCCCCACCCAGAGGGTTTCTCCACCACAGTGCTCTCCAGCGCGCAACCTAGTGCGTTCCAGAGGAGCCCTATGCCACCGCCTCAGACCAGCGGAGGCTTTCACGCTTTCTGCCTAACTGTTAGGCCCTCATGCACGCAATTCTAAAGCCGTAGGGGCTCCCACCTGTCGATTGTGCCGCCGTAGCAGCCCCTGCCATCGCTTGGGGTTGTGAAAAGCCATTTTCGTGCTGCTACAAGATCTGAACTGGGTAGGAATCGGTGAAATTTTCTTATTTCTGACGTATTGTGCAACGTGGAAGCAAGATGATGCTTATGCTCGTATATGGCTCTCTGGGACACTTACCACAGAGATCGCTAATGACATAGTTAATCAGCCTACTGCAAAGGCCATGTGGGATATACTGGCAGACACCTATGGGCAAGCGAAGAATGAAAGCAAGATTCTTCAACTACAGTTCCACATCTTCTCGGACACGCAGAAAGGTCGACCGCTCCAAGCACATTTCTCATATCTGAGAGGCATGTTTGACCGGCTTCACAGCTTCATGCCTATTACCACCAACACAAAACAACAGCAGGCATATCGAAATGCCACCATGACGAGAGTGTTCTTGTCCTCTCTGGACTCAGAGTACGATGTTGCCCGCACTCAACTCCTGACTGGAGAAACAATATCGTCGATGGAAGAGGTCTACAAGTGACTGAGCAGGATCGCTACCACTACTGCTACTGCACCTCAGCCGACTCATTCTGCAATGGCAACCTCCCGTGGCAGAGGGGGATCATCCCATTTTCGTGGTCGTGCACCTCACGATCGAGGAGGAGGCCGACAACGTGGTCCGTGTGCACATTGCCATCGTCCTGGTCACTCAGAGGAGACATGCTTTCAGAAGCATGGCTATCCTACGTCCCTACGGGTTGCTGAGCAGACAAAGCATTCTACTATATCTACTCCGGATCCTTGTTTTGATGACATTGTTTCTTGACTTCGAGACATGATGACTACTCCTGCGACCCCAGCTACAGGTTCTTCAGATGTTGCAGCTTCTGCCAAAGCATCGTCCAGTTCATGAGATACTTTTTATGTTTTCACCAGTAGTAGCAGTTCTGAGATGACTGACTTTAGATTATGCATTCTAGAGCGTCACATCATATGTGTGGAGATCGGACACAGTTTTGTTCTTACAGGCCTATCCCACCCGGACGATTCGTTGTCATTGCTAATGGGGTCCGTCTACCCATTATTGGTTGGGGAGAGATTGTTCTAGCCCCCTCTTTGCACCTTCACAATGTCTTACATTCTCCAGTTTTTCAGATGAATCTCCTCTCTATTAGTCAAGGCCCTAAATGTCGGTCTCGGTCACCATTTCGGTACCGTCCAAAACAGAATTTCGATGGAATTTTGGTGGAATTTCGACCGAAATTTCGGTCATTTTGGTCATTTTTGTACTAGGACCCCCATATTTCGGTCATTTTGGTCATTTCGGTCGAATTTCGATTTCGACTGGATATCGATATTCGACCGAATTTCGCTGAAATTTGAGGCCATGTTATTAGTCAAATTACAAAAGATTTACATTGTCGTGACATATTTGACACGTCTTCTCTTGTGTTTCAGGACATACTAACGGGTAGGGTGATTGGGCATGACCGTGAATAGAGAGGGTTGTATAAGCTTGCCATACCACTGAGAGCTGGAATTGTTATTGTCCCTTCAGGATTTGTGTCTCCTTTCATGTGGCATCTTCGCTTTGGTCACCTACCTCTTCAAAAGATGTGTCATGTGCTACCACAGATATCTACTTGTACTGCATTGGATTGTGAAGCTTGTCGGCTTGGGAAGCACCATTACTCCTCTTTCCCGAGTCGTCCAACTCGTCATAGTAGTCAGTTATTGAATTGTTTCATTTTGACATTTGGGGTTCGAGTCGTGTTCTTGATCATCAGGGGATCGTTTTTATATGGTTGTTGTGGACGATTACTCTAGACTATCTTGGCTATTTTTTAAAAAACATAAGTCTGATGCAGGTGCTATTATTAAATCTTTTCTTATTGAAGTCAAAAATATCTTTTCTGTTATGTGAAATTCATTCGTACTGATATTGCTTTGGAATTTTCCACATTACATTTATCTGATTTTCTCAGCACTCATGGCATTATTCATCAGACCTCCTGCACTTATACTTCACAGCAGAACAGTGTGGCTGAACAAGAACACCGTCACCTTCTTGATGTTACACGAACCTTCTTGATTCAGAGTCGTGCCCCTCATTCTTTCTGGGGGGATGTTGTTCTCACTGTGTGCTACTTGGTGAACCGCATGCCATCCACCGTTCTTGGAGAGAAGGTTCCCTTCTTGATTGCATTTCCCTAGAAGGAACTATTCTGGCTTACTCCTAGAGTCTTTGGATCTGTAGCATGTCCACAATTTCACTCCTGGACGTGATAAGCTCTCGCCTAGAGCTATCAAATATTTTTTGTCAGTTATTCTCGTACCCAAAAATGGTATAGATGTTTTGATCATGTAGGATGCAAATATTATGTGAGTGTTGATGTCACTTTCTTTGAGTCTATTATGTATTTTTCTCCCACAGGTGACAGGTTGTCCAATACAACATCCAACGAGGATATTGTTGTTCCTCCACGTCCGTCATCTCCACAGGATAAACCCCATGGTACAACCGGGTCTACTCCACCTACACCACCACCACCTCCACCTCCATCTTCCCAATCCAAATTTTTACCCCTTGTGTACACTCGCAGTCCAAAATTTGCAAGGGTTCTCGCATAATGGACGCATGCGAGTAAAGAAGTTAGTCCAAAAGAGATTGCAAAGGAAGTTACGGATTGGTAGTTGGAATATCGATACTTTAACTGGAAAATTGATGGAGATAGTGGATACAATGGAAAGAAGGAAGATTCATATATTATGTCTTCAAGAGACTAAATGGGTTGGAGAGAAAGCAAGGGAGATCGAGAAGACAGGCTTTAAACTTTGGTATCCAGGTAAAGATTAGGGCAGAAACGGTGTTGGAGTGATTGTTCATAAAGATTTGAAGGATTGTGTGGTTGAGGTGCAAAGATTTGGGGATCGGATTATTTTGCTAAAGTTGGTGCTTGAAGAAGAAATTCTGAATATCATCTCAGTTTATGCACCGCAAATTGGTTTAGATGAAAGGACTAAACAATCTTTTTGGGAGGATCTGGATAAGATTTTACAAGGAATCCCACAAAGAGAGATGGTTTGCATAGGTGGAGATCTTAATGGACATGTGGGAAAAGATGTTTCAGGGTATGCAAGTGTGCATGGAGGACATGGTTTTGGGGATAGAAACGAAGAGGGAAAAGTCATTTTGGATTTTGTAACTACATATGATCTTTTCATAGCAAACACTCTTTTCAAGAAGAGGGAGGAGCATTTAATTACTTATAAGAGTGACTCATCTAGAACACAGATCGATTACTTTGCGTTGAGGAGAAGAGATCGGTTGTGTTGCAAAGATTGCAAAGTAATCCCTAGAGAGAGTTTGACAATCCAACATCGCTTGTTAGTCTTGGATTTACAAATAAAAGGGCTGGTAAAGAAAAGGAAGGTTCCTAAGATCACCAGAACTAGGTGGTGGAATATTCCGCGGAAGCAATCAAGCTTCAGGAAGAAGGTTTTAGAAGACTTATCTTGGGATTGTAGCGGTAGTGCAAACGAGATGTGGGAGGCTGTAGCATCTTGTATCCGAAAGGTAGCCAAAGAGATGCTAGGCGAGTCAAAAGGAGGAGCTCTGGGTCAAAAGGAGGCTTGGTGGTGGAGTGAAGGGGTGCAAGAGAAGCTAAAAATTAAAAGAGCTTGCTTTAAAGCTATGTCTAAGGATAGAACAGAGGAATCTGTCACAGACTATAAAATAGCGAAGAAGGAAGCAAAGAAGGCTGTAAGCGAAGCTAAGTCAAAAGCTTATGAGGTTTTGTATAATCTCAACTCTAAGGAGGGCCAGAAGGATATATTCAGGTTGGCCAAAGCAAGAGAAAGAAAGACCAAAGACCTTTCTCAAGTGAGATGCATTAAGGACGAGGAAGGTCACGTGCTTGTTACTCAGAAGGATATAGAGACTAGATGGGAGCAATACTTCCATAAACTTTTCATTAGAGAAGAAAATAGAGAGATCACTTTGGATGATCTAGCTAGTAGTGAAAGTTACTTGAATCGTGCATGCTATAGACGAATACAAAGAAAAGAAGTAGAGGAGGCTTTGAAGGTTATGAGACCTGGGAAAGGTGTTGGACCGGATGACATCCCTGTAGAAGTTTGGAAAGTTTTAGGTGAGCGTCGTTTGACTTGGCTTACGAATCTATTCAATGTTATTTGGCGAAGCAAGAAAATGCCTGAAGATTGGAGGAGGAGTATCGTGATGCCTCTTTATAAGAACAAAGGAGACATTCAAAATTGTTCAAATTACAGAGGTATCAAGCTGATGAGTCACACTATGAAAATTTGGGAACGGGTGATCGAAAGAAGGTTGAGGCAAGTTTCCCAAATAAAAGAAAACCAATTCGGATTCATGCCAGGTCGCTCAACTATTGAAGCCATCCATTTGCTGAGGAGAACAATGGAGATTTATAGAGCTAAAAGGAAGAATCTCCATATGATCTTTATTGATTTGGAGAAGGCTTATGATTCCGTCCCACGAGAGATACTGTGGAGAGTTTTGGAGAAGAGACAAGTACCTGTCCTATACATTAATCTCAGAAAGGATATGTATGATAGGGCTTTATCTTGTGTAAGGACCCCGACGGGGAAGACTGACTATTTTGATATCAACATTGGTTTACATCAAGGTTCAGCTTTGAGTCCATTTCTTTTTACTTTGATTGTGGACGAGTTGACAAGTCACATTCGGGATGAGTTACCTTGGTGTATGTTATTAGCTGATGATATTGTGTTGATTGACGAGACTAGAGATGGAGTAAATGAGAAGCTTGAGGTTTGGAGACATGCATTGGAGACTAAAGGTTTTCGTATAAGTAGGGCTAAGACGGAATATATGGAATGCACCTTTGATGGAAGCAATGGTGAAGGAATCGAGATGAAGATTGGTGACGATAACATTCAGAAGAGAGATTCTTTTAGATATCTAGGATCTATTTTGCAACATGATGGGGAAATTGATGGAGATGTTGCTAATAGAATAAATGCAGGCTGGCTAAAGTGGAGAGGAGCCTCCGTTGTTCTCTGTGATAAGAAAATTCCTTTAAAAATTAAAGGAAAGTTTTACAAAGCAGCCGTGAGACCTGCTATGCTTTATGGTTCTGAATGTTGGCCTGTGAACCATAGATATGTGCAGAGAATGGCTGTAGCAGAAATGAAAATGCTAAGATGGATGTGTGGACATACACGTAAAGATCGGATTCGGAATGATGCAATTAGAAAGAAAGTTGGTGTAGCTCCGATCGCGGATAAGATGCGAGAAAACCCCTTAAGATGGTTTGGTCATTTGCAAAGAAGGTCAACTAATGCACCGGTTAGGAGATGCGAGCGTTGGGATGTTGAGCCGGCTAAGAGAGGGCGAGGACGGCCCAAGAAGTGTTGGAAAGAGACTATACGAAGGGATCTTAGTTTTTTGGATATAAGTCCGAGATTGACCCAAGATAGATCTGAATGGAGGCGAAGAATCCATGTAGCCGACCCTACTTAATTGTGGGAAAAGGCTTTGTTGTTGTTGTTGTTGGTACACTCGCAGACTGCTCAAGCGTCGCCCACAACATCTATCACGCCTGAGGTATGTAATGAACACATTGTTTCTACTGATGGCACTGGAATTTTGACTAATACACAGAAAGAGCTACTTCCAGACACCAGAGGGGATGATGACATTGACATGCCTATTGCCCTAAGAAAGTCTCAACGTCAATGTGCCAAGTATCCTCTTGTTGCACATGTTTCTTTGGATCATCTTTCCGAGGACAACAAAAGGTTTGTCATAGGACTCTCTGTTGTTACTATCCCTCATACGTATCAGGAGGCGCTACAGGACAGTAGGTGGAGACTTGCAATGGAGGAGGAGATGGCAGCTCTGCAGTTGTGAGGTACCTGGACTATAGTCTCTGCTCCACCAGGGACCTCGGTTGTCAGTTGCAAATGGATATTTACGGTAAAGCAACGACCGGATGGCAATGTGGATCACTACAAAGCAAGGCTTGTGGCACGAGGGTTCACCCAAACCTATGGGGTGGACTATTAGGATACCTTCTCTCCCGTGGCCAGACACTCGACACTAGGCATTGTTCTATCCGTTGTTGTTTCACGGGACTGGCCTCTTTATCAACTTGATGTGAAGAATGCATTTCTATACGGAGATCTACAGGAGGAGGTCTATATGCAACAGCCACCAGGGTTTGCTACTGAGGGGGAGTCCCAGAAGGTATGCAGGCTTCATAAGGCGATTTATGGCCTGAAGTAGAGTTCGAGAGCCTGGTACCAGAAGCTATCTGAGTTGATAGAACAACAGTAGTTTATACGGTCTACTGCAGATCACTCACTTTTTTGTTCAAAAGACACTGAGAGGTATGGTTGCTATTCTTGTTTATGTGGATGATATTGTGGTTATAGGATATGATGAACAAGGTATTCAGGCGGCAAAGGAGTTCCTAGGTCATCAATTTGTGACTAAGGACCTTGGCACTCTTCGATACTTCCTTGGACTGGAGTTTGCCAAGAATCAGCATGGTCTTGTGATGACCCAGAGGAAGTTTGTGATGGATCTTCTCTCTGAGACAGGTATGATAGAGTGCAAGCCTGCTACTACTCCCATGGATCCTAGTATAAGATTGTATGATGACGACACAGAGGACGTAGATAGGAGGAGATATAGAGAACCGGTTGGGAAACTCTTGTATGCTACCATCACCAGGCCAGATATAGCTTTCGCAAAGAGCAAGGATAGCCAGTTCATGGAGCAGCCAAGGAAGGTGCATACGGATGATGTTCATATAATCAGATATTTGAAGACCTCATCTGGGTCAGGTCTTATATTTAGCAGGGATACATCACTTGAGGTGACAGCTTGTACAGAAGCAGACTATGCAGGTTGCCCCAGAGACAGAAAGTCTACATCGGGCTTTGCTATTTTCATCGAGAGCTCGATTGTTTCATGGAAAAGCAAGAAGCAAACAATGGTGGCCAGATCAAATGCAAAATCTGAATACATGACTATGGCACAAGGATGCGCAGAGATGATGTGGGTTAGATATGTTTTAACCGACCTCGCTATTGAGGTTTCTCTTCTTATGCAGCTTCTATGTGATGATCAAGCGACCTTATTTATTGCTGATAATCCTGCCTTTCATGAGCGGACAAAGCATATCGAGGTGGACTGTCATTACACTAGAGACCTAATCCAGAAAGGTCTCATATCCACCTCTCATGTTTCCACAGGAGATTAGACGACAGATATCTTCACCAAGGCCTTAACTAGAGGACCATTTCAGAGGTGTTGTTCCAAACTGGGCATGATAGATATATATGCTCCAGCTTGAGAGGGAGTGTTGAGATAAATGTATCTCACAGTATCATTTTATATTTTATGTTATCTTCGTGTACTACTCATGTAATTAACCCATGGCTTTTCTCCTATATAAGAGATCCTATGGGTCTCATCTAATACACGTATCAGTTTGTCCCAACAATAATAAGTAGAATAAAATTTGAAACTCGAAGAATCGATCCGTAGAATGGAACTGCTATGATGCCATGTTGAAATAAATAATGCGGAAGCAGAATCGATGAACTCGAGAACATAAAATATAGTGGAATGCTCAGGATTTTACATGGAACCCTACTGCATAAGAAGGTGGAGGAAATCACAGGAGAAAGCCTCTAAGGGTCGGATATTATATTGTAACTCTCTCAATGAATACGGGGGTGTAGGTTTATTATATAGACAGACATACCGGAGTCCCACTTATATATGATGTGGGACAAAACAAGAGAGCATCCAATTACCCATCTATTACATAGTCTAACAAAATCTAAATATAAACATACAAACATTGGATGACAATAATTGTGATATCAAAAGACTATACAATTTCAAGCAAGATCATGAATGAATAACAAAATGAACTAGCAAAAAATAACCAAAAAGAGGATTAAGATTAGAGAAATATATTTGGAAGCAATGGATTCTAGATATATCTTGCTAAGATTTGAAGTTGAAAAGGACCTTCTTAAAGCTTATGCTCATGGTGACTTCAAATACAAGGAGGATTGGGTGACTACAATTCATCGATCACCTTATTTCAGACCTAACTTAAGGTCTACCTTTGCTCCAATATGGATTGGATTAGCTGGACTGAATGTTCACCTTCATAATTTAGGTGTACTCCAATTCATTGCTCAAGTTATTGGGCGGTCTTTTTTGTGCTTATACCGCAGTTTTCTATTTCACCGGGCCTAAGTTACCTAAAGATCTATGTTCAAAAAGATTTACTTAAATCAAGATCAAAAATTGTTGTTATTAAAAATGAAACTCAATCTCTTAAACATAGGATTATATATGAACGGGTTCTCAAGTTTTGTTCACAATGTTGTGTGATTGCTCACAACCTTGAAGATTGTAGAAGGCTAAAGGCAACGGCCGAGGATGGGGCACAGGTGAGCGGAGGGGATGCGATCCATCAGAGATGAACCGGACAGCGAGAGGCGTAGGTGGGTGGAGATATGGAAGCGGGTTGCAGGGCTCAACCAGAAGGAGTCACATGGCCTAATAAGATTATTCCAAAATTAAAAAATCGAAAAGAAATAAAAATAGGACGAATTAAAAAACTCAAAACATGAAAGTTGTAGTTCTCGATGAGATCTACAGGTTTCATGTTGACCAAAAACACAAAATAAGTCAAATAAAGGAAGAAAAAGTTTTAGAAGCATTTTTAAGAAATAAAAATATTTGATTTTTAATTCTTTTATTATTTGGTATTTTTTATTTCATTTTAAATCCAAAATAAATAAATACAATGTTTATCTAATTTTTTTGGCAATTTTGAATAAAAGAAATAAAAAATAGAAAGGGAAATAAAGTATATAGGGGTTAATTAATCATACAGAGAGGTTAATGTAACATACGGATTTTAATCAAACCCGAACCCCACCCGATTAGGGTCCGTTTAACCCAATAAAGTTGTCGGTCAGCATCGGATGACTTATATCGACTAATTGGTCGTGAATCAAAAGTCGTTCGGACAAAATCGACCAAAAATCAGTCGCATCGTAATGCGTGTCCGAAAAAGCCGCGACGCAAATTCGGAAACCACAAAAAGAATCGAGACCGTCATTAGTTCCGATTCGACGAGACGAGACCAACTGAATTGACCGTTCGTCAATCGGAGGTCGTTTGATATTTTAAAATCGTGAAATTTAACCTCAAACCGAAACCGTAATCTCGAAAATTTCGGACATTCAAACCCCCGATCAAAAGTATATCAATATTATACTCATATTGATCGTCGTTTAGAGACGATCAAATCGAGATATTGCACGTCGAAATCCGACATTTGAGGCACGAATACGGACGACTTTTGTATCTTAAATAAAAAATAAAACAAATTATTTAAAAAAACAATAGCAGATTGCTGAAATTCCATCAGCCTCCACTTGGTCTTTCCTTCTCCTTACACTTGGTTTAAAATCTCCTACCACTTGGCTTATTTTCCATACACACTTGTCAATTAGTGAGACCCTACTCTCCCTTAATTCTGTCAACCCAAACCTCTTTAAATACCTCCTAAGACCTCTTCTATTTTCCCTATCTTTCCCAACAAGGAGCTGCTGACTCTCTGCAGCCATTACTCTCTTCCTTCTATTTGTTTCCTATTCTTTCACTCCTATTTCCAGCCAAAAGAGGAAGGTTAATCCTTCCATCAGTTGCTGCTACAACAGCTGCCAAAGCACTTTTAGCAGATATTTCTACTCCTAGAAGAGCAGCAGGAGCTCTACCTCCCAAGCCATCAAGCAGTTGTTCCTATTCCCTGCTGGAATCCCTTTTGAAGCCTCCATTTGGAAGCTTAAACTGCTGCACAACAGTTGATAGAGCAGCTTAAACTGCTTCCCTATCTGGAGCTACTTCTTGCAACTGTAGCAGATGTTCAAACCTCCTAGAAATCCCTTGATGCATGCTGGAAATTGATCTCCAAACTTGGAGAAAATAGGTACAATTCCCTCCTCCTCCTTGCTGCCATGCATGCATATCATACTTGATCATATGTACCATCTAAAGCCTCCTTGTTGTTTTGCATGTCAAGTTTGACACATTTTGATCATGTTTTTGTTCCATTTCCTGGACCAGCAAGTCTATCTAATCCTACAAAAAAATGTGATTAATTTCATAAGTGTTATGTCTCTTTTAGGTTTCTTGTTCTTGTTTATATGATATTATGCTACTTTTAAAATTCAGTTCTATTTCCTTTTATACCCTATGATAGTTGGGATCTAGAGTCAATTGGATCATAATCTAAAATTCTGGTTCCTTGGACTTGAACTCCATTTGCAAGCATTTAATTTACTATAGAAGATTGAGATAAATCTGTTATGTTATGATTAGTCTATTATATTAAGAATCATGACCCTGAAGCCTAAGAATTTCCCTGGTAGATATGCTCCTTATGGAATAATGAAATAGTGACAGACTTCAAATACATACCATGACTGAATTCCATTAACTAGACTTGTGAGTGTGCAAAATAACGCTATCGACCAATAACCAGTAACCCCTCTCCTTTGCCAGACCAATATTGCCCACATCCGTATAATATAGTCACAAACTCCATTGACTAATAAAAATCAAGATTAAAAAGGATATGATGTAGAATGTAACCAGTCAAGTTCATTTTATTCTAGTTGACAGAAATTTTTGATGATAATCTTAAAATTCAGTTTTAAAATTTTAAAATTTTAGTTTGAAACTTTAAATTAATTCGATCTTAATACTATTGACTGCTGATAAGTTTTTAGTTTGAAAATTTAATTTAACTAAATCTCTGCTATTAAATGGTGTGACCTTGCAATTATTCTACAATAGTAAAGGGTTGAGATGTGAGGGAGAAAAGCTCGTCTACTTATATCCATTCTTCTGCAAGTAGGAAGTGCTCTTTTCCTTGTCGAAGTGGGAAAAATAAATCAGATTGACCAAGAAAGTCACACTCGATGAAATTGATGATACATGCTAACTTAATGACTACATTAGAAGTAGACAAGTTAATGACAGTAGTGATTCAGAAGCTACTAATAAGGAAAGATTATCTGTTGAGGATGCAAGATTCTGCACCTCGAAGCTTTGGTGCCATCTCAAAACCGTGTATGATAAAATAAATGGCAAAAATAAGGACATAAGAATTTTATAACATATCTAAAGTACTACAAGGACGTGTTTTCTTCTAGTGGTACAAAGACATTTAAGGAGACCTTTCTAATGGAAAATTCGGGAATACTTATGGATGAAAAGAGAATAGTGAATAAATGATGACTAATAATTGAAGCCGGTCATAGTGACCTTTACACTTGACCATGCGAGGGCGCGGCGACCCTCAATTGGGCGGGAGATAGGAAGCCCAGTTAGGGCAGTGGCCGCCAAGTGCGCGGGTCTAGGATCCTAGTCCTTTTCACGATTTTTTACGCGAGCTCGCAGTGTTATTACGCCTCGTTGGGATCCCAACTTTGACCAGTTCCGCTGACCCCTTTGTTTTAGGATACCCAGGCGGGGAATCCTCGGATTTCAGTTTTACGTACAAGCTCGTTCGCCTGTACTAGTCAGGCCGTTTTCTAGAGCGACTTTTCCGGAGAGTCTCTCTCACCCATCTCGGTGGCGTAGTTTTGAAGTAAACATATCCCTCTATTGGACCGCACTTCCAATTAGAGGGCGAGAAGGAAGAGCCCTTTTATAGGCTGCCCCACCGCTTGAGTTCTACTTTTGCCAATAGACTTGGCGATTCTACATCCAGATTATCCATATCTACATCTAAATCATCTAGAGTTACATCTGAGACAGTTACAGTTGAGGTTTAGAGGAGTTACAAATAAAGTTGAATTAATTAGAAGTGACTATAATCTGATTTGAAATCCCTATAAGCTAGTGGACGTATTGGGAACTTAGTTAGGATGCATTATACAACACCGCATGCCTACGAAGGCACCCCAACCCTAAGGCATTCCCCACGTCTTAGAGTCATAGTGTGAGGTGGTATACTAACCAAGACCACAGGCTATCTACTAGAATTAAGAAAATAAATAAAATTATGAAACCTTTCCAATCTCATCTTTTCCATCATCAAAAATCACAAACATGATCTCTGAATAATATATGCATACTTATGATCAATCATGTGATATATGGGAAGTGTTGGGATAATGGCTGATCTTGGGAGGTGCTTACAAGTAACTTGAAAACCTGTTTATATTCGCAAGTAAAAAAAATTGTATTGTTCCTGTCTTTGTACTTGCTTGCTTTTGAATATATTAAAATATCTGTTTATTTTTATAAGTTTTTAGGAGGTACCAGCGCCCGCTGACACCTCTTCTTTCCTAACATGTTTTGGCAGGCAAAAAGCTTGCTGCTCAGTAGCTAGTGATGATTACAGGCGATACGGTATATACCAAACGGTATGTTGTTTATGTTTCAGTTTTTCTTTTCTCTTCTGTATATATATATATATATATATATATATTGGGACACATGTATGAATGAACTGTCAACTTCTGATGTACATGTATTGATATTATGAAAATGAATGAAATAAAATTGTTGTGGCATGTTCTGTTGAATCTGATTAATGTGGAATATGAATGTCATACGCAAAAGCAAAGCAGCGTGAAAAATTTTCCCCGTAAATTCATACATTTAATGCGAGTCAATGAATGTAATATTGCGAACGCGGCGTAAACGGGCACCCGGATCCAAGGGGGTTCACAGTTAATTTTAGTTAATTATGCACAGATTTTAATGAATAGTTTAAATAAGGACAATGAATGATAATTAATATGATGAATCACATATTTATCAGAAATCGACACACTCCCCCTTAACTTCGTAACCAGGAGGTTGCATCATGTAAAACTCATTCTCAAGGTCCGCCATAAGGAAAGCATTCTTCACATCAAGCTGGAAGCCTGAAAGATAGGTCATCCCTTATTTGTTATCACTGAAAGAATAGTCCGAATATATCCCATCCGTGCAATAGGAGAAAATGTCTCGATGTAATCAACTCCATATGTCTGTGTAAAGCATTCAGCCACAAGCCTTGCTTTCAATATGTCAATGGACCCATCTGGTGACTGTTTAGTCGTGAAGACATATATGTAAGCCACACGTCTATTCCCCATGGGACATCATACAAGATCACATGTTCCTCTAGAAAGGAGAGCATACATCTCCTCATTCATTGCTTGTCGCCAGCCATAATCATGTAAGGCACTATAATGTTCTCTAAGAACAAAAATAGTCTACGTCATCAACATATCTTCTGTCAGAGCATGATAAGCTAGCAGTAGAAGTGGAATGAGATATGGGATGAAAAGTAAATTGCCTCTTAGTTATGTAAAGAGTGATGGGAAGCTCCTGAGGATCCGGGACATTAGTGGTGGGGGCACTTGAAGATGACATGTCATCCTGCAACAAAGGAACAAGTAAAGGAATAGGAGCATTGTAGAAATATGCTTGCGCTTATATACAATGGGTAGAGGAGGAAGATCCAAAGGTATATCCGTGACAGAATGAAAAAAACTAGGTTATCAAAAAAGGTCATATCTGCAGAGATATTGTATCGATGCCCAGCAGGATCATTGTACATGCAACCCTTCTGTGTGCAAGAATAACCAAGAAAGACACATTTGATCGCACGAGGAGATTGTTTTTCAGTAGTGTGAAAATTATGGACAAATGCTATACACCCAAAAATTCTCAAAAGTAGAGAAAAGGGCAAATCATTAGGATACAGTAACGCAAACAGGGTGGATCCATTCAGAGACATAGAAGGGATCACGTTGATAAGATGGATAGCAGTAAGAACTGCATCTCCCCAATAGGCTTTAGGAACTTTCATCTGAGTAAGAAAGGAGAGAGCAATGTTAAGAAGATGCAAGAGTTTCTGCTTCGCTACCCCATTTGCAAAGAGGTATACGGACAGAAGGTTTGATGGATAGTACAATGGGAAGCAGAGAAGGTCGTCAAGTCATGTTGAGTGATCTCCAAGGCATTATCAGAATGAAATATTTGAATATGAAATTACTTTTGATATACTGAAAGAATTTTTTGACAATATTATTAATCTCAGTACGTTCATTTAATAAATTGACCCAGGAGGATCGACTGTAATCATCCATAAAAATAGCAAAATACTTATGTCCCCTCAAAGTACGAATCGGGAAGGGTCCACATATGTTAGAACGAAGGTGCCAAAGAATGGGGTCGTAGGAGATAGATGATGCGTCATAAAAATTGGAATCAGATGGGATGTCGAGATAATAGAGGTCATTCTTCTCATGTCTCCATCAAAAATCTACATCATCCGGATGTCTTGAAAATAACATAACTCATCAAAAATAGTCTTACAGTTAAGCTTAGTACATAGCTTCTGAACAGACAATAGACTGAGCAGGAAAGCAGGAGAACAATGAACTCCAGTCAGTCGCAGTTTGGAAGAAAACTCTACAGTGTCAACAGCAGTAACAGTGGAATGGGCCCCATCGGCAACCCAAACGGTCTTCACAGAGGAAGAGGACTGTGAAAAGGTAAGCAGACTACCTTCTATTGTCAGATGTGTAGATGCTCCTAAGTCAATAATCCAAGTAGGGTGGAGGCAGAGACAGAGTTGGCTATTGTACCTGCAGTAATAGCTACACTAGCAGTGGGAGCAGAAGTAGTACTGTCACTGACAGTGGGGCCAGAGTTTTGCAGTAGCTGCCTCAGACGGGCATATTCAAAAGCCATAAAGGGTGCATGCGCTCTGCCAGAGTGCTGATCGGGCGTGCACTCAACGGTATCATAGGTGTATTGTATGAAGTTGTCTCATAGGCACTGATGACATTAGGTTGTATTCCAAACTTCGCCCAACAATGTTCAGATGGATGGTTCTAGCATCCACAGTGTACGCAAGTCGGATAACAAGCAGTAGTAGAATCGCGTCCACATCCACGAACAAAGACACGACCATGTCTTGACTCGCGCTACTACCTTGTCCTCCCCGGTAAACATGTCATCCTCTGCTCCCTGGCGATGCATGATGGGTCCGCAGATGGTATTGTAGGAGGACATCCAACAGGTGTTTCAAGTTACTATAGATGAACAAAGACGGTCTCAATGGTAGGCAATGTATCAGCCGTCAAAAACAGGTCCTTCACATGTTGTAGTCCTCGTTTGTCTCTTTGAGCAGATCCTTGGTAAAAGCAAAGTTCTTGCATTGACCACCGATGAACATCTTGAAAGATCGAGACCACACAACATAGTTCTCTGGCCTTTCAATTTGATAGAAGTATCATATACCATCACAGAAGAAGTCAGGTACGTTGGAAGGACGGGCCCTTCTCCTCTCGCAAGGCCTTCTGTGCTCTGCTTCCTCCTCTTCCGACCTTGGTTGTTTCCTTGGTGCGCGACTGCGCCTTCTTATGGGGGTTGCGCCTGCCCGCGCGGATCTCCTTTTTCTTTTGGGCCTTTCGCCATCGGCGGCTGATGACGCGCGACCGTTGCGCCTCTTTTCTTCCCACCTCTAACATCCGATGCCAGCTCTGCGGGGTGACGGATGAATCGGCCGATCACCTCTTCTTTCAGTGTATGTCGGTGACTAGGATTTGGGACGAGGTTGCCTGGGCTCGTGCGGCCAATACCGAGGACTTCTGCGATATCCTTTGGGTCAACAGAGAGAGGGCTCGTTCTGATTTGCTGGGTCTCATTGCGCGCCTTTGGTCTATCTGGCGGGCTCGCAATGAGACTATCTTCTCGGGGACGCGTTTTTACAAGGAGAATGTGACGTCCGCGGCCATCGGATTAATCTCAGATTGGTGTATTTAGTTGGGTTACGTGTTCCGCTGGCCGCGTCTTTTTATTTTGTATCTTTGGTTTCCCTCTTCCCTCCTTCTTCCCCCTTAACCCTGTAAGTATCTCTTCCTATACCTTGCATAGTATATAATACTGGGGCGAACACCAACGAGTGTATCCCCCTTTTTTGAGCCTCAAAAAAAAAAGAAGTCAGGTACGTAGGCTTGGTCTCGATGGACATCATGGTGATCACGACATCAAGAAAAATTGATCTCAAGCATATGGATGACCTAAGTCATCGTTTCAGCCTTTTTCGAGCTTCTGTAGCAGCGAAAAGTTGATGATATGCCTCAAATCAGATCTTAGCAGCGTCAGAAGTTGGCCGCAATGTTGGAGGAAGGATGCAGAAGCCCAGGGCAGCACTAATGGGCAGCTGGAGTGCTCAATGTAGGTCCCCTACTTGGTTACAGGAGGCCCAACAGTGTTGTAGAGGGACCCGTTGAGGCCTAGAGGCTTCGTAGAAGGGTCGTGGTGGCCCAGACAGTGCTAGCGGTGTTGTAGGAGGGCTCTGTTAACTCTTGCAATGCAGGTAGAGGGCTCGTAATGGTGCTTGGCGCTAGCATTGGCCTAGTAAAGTGCCCAACAACGTTGGGGAAGGGTTGCAGTGGCCTTGGTTGTGATGGTTGAGGGCCCACAACGGTCTAGAGATGGCTACTCTATGACGCCACCAAACTTGAGGCGCTGCGCGGAGCCCTGGACGCAGTCGAGGGGCTTGCACAAAGGTTGGTGGCAGCTGCGGAGAGACTGAGGCAGGTGATGGTGGCGAGATCTAGGTCAGAACATTGGTCTAGGATCGTTGCTTTGATACCATGTACAGATTGTTGAAAGAATGCAATGAGATTTTTTATTCAGAACATTTAGGGGTCCTTATATATAACGGAACCTTAGAGTGCTCATAATCAGGAAAATACATAAATACCCCCAGAGGGGTTACAATGAAATAAGATAAACATAAACGCATCTATAATAAGTTGATTTCATGTTCTTTGAATAGACCAACTTCTTTTTGTAATTACGTAAGTGATATTTACTTTGAGTTTCCTCCTTCGCTCCAGGTGTATCACATGAGGCACCCCATACAGTCAAAGTATGTTCATTTACATGTTCCTACCTTGCAGGATGATGAGCTTCCTTCAATTGCCCCCCCACCCCACTGCAGACTTGGACGGTCCCTCTTCCTCTATTGAACTTCCCATTGCTCTGAGTAAGTCCAAAAGGCAATGTACTCAATGCCTTATGTCACACTTCTCATGATGAATAATCTAGTTGTTACAGGATATTTACATATGCTCTTATGGCAATACATCTTCCGCGTGATCATCATACAGACCTTCATTATTCAGGATGGATGTAGCTATGGATGAGATGGATGCCCATTTCATGGGGCACTTGGGTCTTCTGCCATGTCAAACAGATGTTCCTCATGCTACTTGCAAATGAGTATTTACAACCAAACATGCTCCAGATAGATCAGTAGACATATTAAATGTCAGACTTATGACCAAGAGGTTCACCTAAATAGTGCGGATTGAGACTTCCATAACCACTAGGTTACAACGTCGAGGGAAAGTATGTGTATTATTTGTGCAAGGCTGTCTATGGCTTAAAGCAAAATCTACATGTGCAAGGTGTTATAAAATATGAAAGCGGAAGCGGAATAACAGAATAAAGAAGAAAAATCACGAAGAACACAAAGATTTTTACGTGGAACCCTACTCCGTGAGGAGCGGGATGAAACCACGGGAGAAGCCCTCTAAGGGGCGTGTTTCTCTATTCACTTTCTCAATGAGTACAGGAGGTCTGGGGCTCCTTATATAGCCTTCCCATAGCCTCCAAGTCCCACTGTTGGTCCATGTGGGACTAAACACAGAATGGGGTAAATGGATCTTCTCCAGGATCCATTTACCCTTCTACAACTCAACATGGCGCACTACCAAATACTCTAACACTCCCCCTCAAGCTGGAGCATGCAATGCTCAGCTTGGACAAATAGAAAGAAACTTAACTCACGCTACAGGACACTACGGACAATATCAACCCAACGCGCACATTGCTGCAGTCGAGGACATTGCTTCTCATGCCGTGCAGGTGAGGAGGACGAACGGGCTGGAGTGTGAGTCAATTGAAGACTCGAGACCTGACCATCGAGTCTGAACTTGCGCTTGAAGTCTCCTCGTCGGAGAACTGGGTCTCTCCCATCTGGCTCAGAGAATGGTGCACTGCTCTGGTGTACCTATGATACCACATGAAAACCCTTACCCTCAAGGGAATGGTCCTCTGCTCTGGAGTCCCTATGGCTTACATGAAAACTCTGGCCGAACAACAAGAATCATGATGGGGACCTCTGACAATGATGGCAACATATGCTCATCAGACAATGACCGCACACTCGTGCGTGTCTGAAACAAATGATGGCAACTTATGCACATCTGACAATGACCGCACACTCGTGCGTGTCTGAAACTGGAGACTCGAAAGACAATCGTCGAGTCTGAACAACTGCGCATCAAACTGGGACTCGGAATCTGAACGTCGAGTCTGGAACTGCGCATGAAATCTCTTTATCTGAACAACTTGTAGAGTCTGAAAATATGGTTGGTCTGGAGACTGGCATCTGGATCTGGAAGAATAGAACAGACCTGTGACTATACATATATACTCCCCCTTTCTCCCATACTTGTCGGAAAACATGGACGTCGATCAAGTTGGGAGAAGACAACAATGATGGGGAAAAACAAAACCTGAACTTGCGGCTTTTCATTTTTTTTATAAGCCGTCACATTTTTTTTCGTAAGCCGTTCCATTTTTTTCCGGCTTTTGCAATTTTTTTTCAAATATTTTTCGCACGGCTTTTCTTTGTGCGTGCCTTTTTTTTCAACGTTTCTTTTTTTTGTGTACGCGCCTCCTTTTTTTTTAACTCCCTTTTTTTTCTTATCCTTTTTTTTTAAACTGGCACTGCCCCCACCTTTTTTTTACAAGTCTCGGCCTACTTGGGCCGTTACAAAGCAGCAATTTTTTTAACACTCGGGCCAAAAGGTTGGCCCTGATCTCCCCTCCCTTTTTTTTAGCCGACTCCAGGGCCAGCGGCTGCACATTCCTTCTTCTATAATTTTTTTTACAAAAAAACTCAGAGCAGCCCTTCGTTATTTCACTATTTAGGGTTCCCTCATGCGTAACCCATTCCCATCTTGCACCGCCAGAGGAGGGGCACGCGAAAGAAGGGGCGCACGATACATACCTACGGGGCTCTGGATGCCTCCATATGCGGAGGAGGTACGCGCATCACGCGCCAAGAGGGAGCCCCCGCGCCGCCTACGACTGGACTGCGCCGCCTCGTGCCTTGGCTGGAGATGAAGGGGCTCCTGGAGCACGCCGCGAGGGAGGAATCGCCGCGCGCGGGCCTGGAGGATCCTCCGCACGGGGTGGACTGCTATTCGGGGATGCTTGAGGCGCTCGATATGATGTCGCCTGGAGGGTTGAGTTGCATCTGGCGGCGCCGCTCATTAGCCTGGAAGGGAAGGAGGCGATAGTTGTGTGAATCCGAGGAGGAAAATCGTTTGGAGGCGAGGAGAGATACACCTCTACCAAAGGGCGCCGCCTGGAGGAAGATGGGAGATCCCACATCCTGTGTTTGTGCGATGCCCCGATGGATGCTCCTGCGCCTGTTGGATGCTTGGATCTCGTTCTGAGGGTGGCGGCTGAAACGAGAGGAGCTTTTGCCTGAGAGGATGCTGAGCTTTCGCCTGAGAGGATGCTGTTGGGGCGCACGCACGATGCGCCCGAATTGAAGGATGCATGCCGCCTGTGTATCTCCCGGGGTTGTAGCTTCAACGCTGCCTGGAGAGGTGTGCCTGGGCTTCTTCAACTCGCGCTGCATCTATCGATTGTACTTTATGAGAAGCACATCCCCTTTCAAAATTTGAATATGAATAGAAGATCGATGTCGCCCAGATCTAGGGTTTCATCTGAACCCCAGAACAAAACTTGATCGGACAATAGAGGAATAGGAATAATCTTCAAGAACAATTGATAATCGAAATCTCGAACAATAAAAATAAATCTCAAGAACAAATCCTCAAGAATCAACCCGCTCTGATACCATGTTATAAAATATGAAAGCGGAAGCGGAATAACAGAATAAAGAAGAATAATCACGAAGAACACAAAGATTTTTACGTGGAACCCTACTCCGTGAGGAGCGGGATGAAACCACGGGAGAAGCCCTCTAAGGGGCGTGTTTCTCTATTCACTTTCTCAATGAGTACAGGAGGTCTGGGGCTCCTTATATAGCCTTCCCAGAGCCTCCAAGTCCCACTGTTGGTCCATGTGGGACTAAACACAGAATGGGGTAAATGGATCTTCTCCAGGATCCATTTACCCTTCTACAACTCAACATGGCGCACTACCAAATACTCTAACACAAGGTTGTCTATGGCTTAAAGCAAAATCTACAAGCCTAATTTAACAAATTTACCTTGGAGACTAGCACCCTTGGATTTCACAAGACTATGCATATCTTTGCTCGGAGGCGTGCTTAAGGTATTGTTATCCTTGATGTGTGTTGATGATATGATTATTAGTGACGATGACTATATACACATTCTCGAGACTTCTAAAGAAAATGTTTGTCAATAAGGACCTTGGTCGTATGTTATACGTTCTTGTGGTTGTGGTTATGCATGCCTCTGGAGGATTACATCTCTACCTAGAGAAGCTATTATCTCGACATCCTTACAAATGCAGGTTTACATAGTTGTAAACCATCCTTGATAAACAACTTATTTAATGTACTACACGATAAAGAAGCCCAGTGGACAAACTTTTGCATCTTATAATCACTAGGCTCAATCCTCATGTCTTGAGCAGAGTCAGTCAGTACATGGCGAAACCAAGGTATAATCATTGGCATGATGTTCTTCTCATTCTCATGTATCTGAAGAATTTGCTAAGCAAGGGATTGCTCTATCCTTCTAATGGTCACACATACATGACATCCAATTCGGATGCATATAATGCTAGTTCTCGAGTCCTAAGGACAAACATTCCACCACACGTTTTTCCATGTTTATTGTTGGAAAATCTAGTTACTCGGTACAGTAAGAACTAGACAATTGTTTCAAGATAAAGTACATAAGCAGAGCAAAGCATAGTATAGAGACATGGCTCATGCCAATTAAGAGATTAGTTGGTTTGTCACCTTTCTACAGGAACTTGGGTTGTCTCCAATTTACTATGACAACAAGTTGACCATTTATATTGTCATTATTCCTAATTTTCATGAATGCACCAAGCATATTAAAGTAGACTGTCATTTTGACCAAGAATCAATTGGTGAATGGAAAATTATCATCCCTCGCATTTCTTCAGAGCTACAACTTGCAGATATTTTCAAAAAATATCTTCCGAAGAAAGTATTTCACAATTGACCTCCAAGTTGAACATGACCTATAGATATGCTCCGACTTTAACAGGAGCATTGACTCTTTCTATGGTTATAAATTGATGCTTTATTTATTTTTAGCATTTCTATATTTAGTAATCCTATTGAGGATTCTTTTGTACTTTCCATCATTTGGGTATTAGTGTTTCTTTCTATATAAGAAATCATACCCCTTCATTAAAAATCATCTCATTCCTCCCATTGTTTTTCCATGCACAGAAAAACTACTTCTCCAATCTTCAAAATAACCTGCTGGATCCACTAATCCTCCAGCAATGTTAAGTTGAATTGATAAAATTTCAACTTCCTCGAGCTTCTCCAATGTTCTATCCCATTGGCAACACGATATTGGTTTCTCTACCAGTACCCAATTATAAGAATCTACTTTCCTTGTAATATCACAAAATCAATCCTTGTCCAAAGAAAAGATTCAATGTATTTAAATTAGTTAACTAGTTGTGCATGCATCTTATTGGCGTGTACACTTCTCAATTTCAAGACCACGGATTCATCCAGATTCTTTTGCTTGTCCTATTGACATCCGTTTCAACTTTTTTTTGAAAGCAGACATCAAAGCAAGCCACAACTATAGCAAGAAAAGAGCATTTAATTGGCCTAGTATTATGTGTGCTAGCCTAATTGACTCTGTGTTTGACTCATATTCTTCTCATATACGATTTTCATAAATTGAAAATTAGATCATGTAATCTCGGGTGCAACTTTAAAAGAATATCTAAACCATGTTTTAATACATTAGTGCCCTCAGGCGCTCAACCATAAGGATCATTGTTTCTCTATAAAGTGCATTTCAAGCGCAAAAGTTGTCATTAAGTGTGTTACTCGGAAAGTTTTTCGCATTGCTTCTTTGTTCTTATACCTATTGATCATTTCTTTGTTGGCATATCCAAACCTTAATATCATCTTATATGATCTTGAATCCTCGAACTTGTGCCCTCAAACCTCATGGAGCTCAAGGTAGGGACCTATTGCATTCTTTTTTATCAGGAGAGATCTAATGAGTTTGCAGGTGCTAGTTGTTGGATGCTCTGCACACACTAAGTCATTAAAGGCATCAAGATATTGTATAGTTGTGGTACTCACCCAAGTGTCACTTATACCTATTACCTCGCAGGTGGTCTGCGTGCCTTACGGGCTTTTTATGTCGTCCAACCTTTAGTCTGAGCTTCTAATGTGCTCAAATATATAAGGTTGGATCGTGTCCCTCTTTAGTTCGGTTGACTTGACTTCCTCGTTATAGATGGCAATGTGTGTTCAATTCCCGACTTCATTTATTGTTTTCAAGTCGATGTCATAGAGTCCCGGAATCTTTGTACTAAAGTCCCTCATATAGCGTCCTAGTGACATAGTTGTTGAAGGGGTTGTTGCACTTCATGTGTTGGTCCTTGAAACACTTGACAAGTGCCCATGGTTTCTCACCATTCCCATGCATTACAATGTACAGCATATGGGGGCATTCCTGATTCGAGCATTCCATGGAATGTACTCGACAAACTTTTAGGCAAGCTTCGTATACATGCAAACAGACTGAAGCTAGCATTTTGAACTGTTGAGATATTAGTTATCTTTACTATCGTTTTTCTTATGTTCTATTTATTTGTTCTTATTCTTGTAATTTGCCCAATAGGTTCCTCTCCTATATAAGAGAACCCTAGGGCCTCTCATAATGCAATTCAATCTTTTCCCTCAACAAGGTATCAGAGCGACGGTCCTAAACCGGAGTTCCCATATCCCACCCTAATGCTAACCCTACCCACTCGCCCCCCCCTCCTCTCTGCGTTGCCGCCACGTCAACGGCCCTTCCCCGCGTCGCCACGTCAACAGCCCTTCATCCCATGTTGTCGTCACTCGTCAGGCCTTAAGGCTTCTGTCGACATCGTCGCCAGGCCATCCAGCCGTCGTGTGGGGCAGGGAACTAATCCCAGACCGGCGCCAAGCCATCGCTGAGCCCTAAGGCTGCACCCTCTCGGCTCTCCCCAGCCGCCGCGCGATGTACTGGAAACTTACTTCAAGCCGCCGCCTGGTTGTTCCAGGCCACCAAGGTCGGAGGTGGTCGCCTAACGGCCTCCCACGTCGTTGCAGTCTGTCCCGTGCATCTCCATGCACGTCTGTGACTTGATCTGCAGATTAAATCAGTCTGATTTTGACTAATTCCGGCCCTAGCGAGCAGCAACGATTGATGAGGATGGTTGTATGAGTCTACACGTACAACCAATCCTATGTATGGTTGTGTAGACATGTTCATATCGGTCTACTCCCGGTTGAGTTCCGTTGTTTGGCCGTTTTTCCACCATGTCAGAGAACAAGGATGATATTTTTTCGTCTGGAGACTTCAAGGGACCGGCTCCCATTACTAAGATGGATGGGACCAACTACGAGTTGTGGTCCATGCAGTTTCTCACCCTGATGCAGTGCAACAACAAGGATCACATCCTAACAGATCCAAAGCCAACAGATAAGACTGGGGCAGACGCTTCATGGAAGCAAGATAACGTGTATGCACGTGTTTGGCTTTTTTTTAAACCAACTTTTCGGGGGAGGCACGGCTCGGTGCTCGCCCCAAACTTTTTATTAAACAGGCGATGATGCAAAAGAGAGAGAGAGATACAGATTTAAAGGATCGAGTAGATCCTGCTGGAAACCCAAAAAGAAGACGCACTACAATAAGGACCAATCACTGGACAGCAAAGCCGAATGCGCCAAAATGTTCTCCTTGTAAAACCTTTGCCCCTTGAAAATCTTCGAGTTACGCCCTAACCATATCGCCCAAATGCATGCGAACGGACGAAGGAGCTCCCCCCGCGCCCTATCTTTATTTGACCGCGGAGAGTCCCAAAACGCCGAAGTAGAGGAAGTGTTGATCCACGGAATTCGGGCCTCCGCCCGAATGACAGCAGTGCCTGGGCAAAGGAAGAAAAGGTGCTCCGAAGTCTCCAAACCGCCACCACACAGCGCACAGTCCGTAGAACCGAACCACGCGAAAAACCTTGCGCACCTATCGCGAGTCAATATCCTCCCGTGTCTGAGCAGCCACAGAAAGAATACGACCCTCTCCGGGAGCCTGATACTCCAAAGGAATTTAATATCCATGCACCTGAGGTCCTGATGTGGAATCTCCTGCTGCGAAATCGCCCTGAACGCCCGCCTCGTGGAGAAGACGCCATCGCACCAAACCCAGTGATCCCCACCACCCGAAGGCCTGGGCGCATCCTTAAGCACCTAATAAGAACGAGCCGACCTCCCCGAGAGAGCATGGTTGCGCTCCACCCGGCGAGCCTCCTTTCTGCCTTGTCCACAACCTTGCGCCAATCACGAAGCCTAGATCTCCTCGCCCCCAGCGGCATCCCCAAATACTCGATTGGAAGCGAGGATGGAGGGGTTCCCAGTAACAGCCCACAAGCATCCGCCGAGCCCGCATCCCAAGCGAAAGGAATCACCTTGGACTTGGATTGATTGATCAGAAGCCCCGAGAGCTCGCTAAAGATTTTCAATGTGACCGCCATCCCTCTGACTTCCTCAATGCCACCCTCGATGAAAACAATAGTGTCATCCGCATACTGCAGGGTTGGGATGCTCCGGTTACCGCAAGAGTATCCCATGGAAAGGCCACGATCCACTACCCGAGCAACCATCCGTGGCAACACGTCAACCGCAATAACAAAGAGTAAGGGCGCCAAGGGGCATCCCTGCCGCACGCCCCTTCTAGGTTGAAACCGATCGCCAACGACGTGGCCGTTCATCATAATAGAGAAAGAAGCAGTAGTAATGCACCTGCGCATCCACGATATCCACATCTTTGGAAACCCATGAGCCCGCAGCACCATCCAAAGGAATTTCCAATCCAGCGAGTTGTAAGCCTTAGCAAAGTCCACCTTCCACAGGACCCCGAGTTTCCCCCGCCTCACCCAACTCTCCACCATCTCAGAAGCCAGAGCCGTAACATCAGAAATTTGTCGACCACGGATGAAGGCAGCCTGCGAGGGCGCGATTAAGTCTTCAAGCAACGGCGCAAGCCTCCGCGCAAAAACCTTTGCCACGATCAGGTATAATGCATTGGAAATCGCAATCGGCCGAAAGTCTTCAACAGCGCGAGGAGAGGAGGTCTTAGGCAACAAGACAATGAGAGCCCTATTGACCTGGTCGAAGCCCGCGTTTCCTTTGCAAAACTCCAAGATAACCTCCCAAACCTCCTTCCCAACCACCTCCCAGAAGTCCTTGTAGAACGCAATGGGGAAACCGTCCGGGCCTGGCGAGGCGTCATCGTTGAGATCCCAAATAGCATCCTTGACCTCCTCCAGGGAGACCTCCTTAATCAACTCCGCACAAAGCAGGGGCGAGATTTGCGGGGTGCCCTCCCCCGACCAGAACCAACGATTAGGCGCACGAATAGATGAGTAGCCCCTGAAGTACGCGGCCACCTCTCCCCCCAAAACCCCCTCACCCACGACCTCCCTGCCCCCAAAGGAGATGGAGTGAATATAGTTAGATCGTCTCCTGCTAGAGGCCACCCTATGAAAATAGGAGGAGTTAGCATCTCCCTCCCTAATCCATATGATCTTAGCCCTCCGGCGCCATTCCGCCACCCTCTTCCTTTCCTCCCTCTCCACCGTAGCCAACGTCGTCGTCCTGGAGATAACCTCCTCAGGGCAGAGGTCCCTCTCCCCCTCCAATGCATCCAAAGCTACGACGATCACCTCCGCATCCTTCCTGGCAGATGCCCTTGCCTCCCGCGTCCTTTTTTTGAACGAAGCCAAAGCGGTCCGCAGGCGCACTAACTTCTTTACAAATCTGACCACCACTGACCGACCACCGCACTCCTTATTCCAAATGTCAGCCACGAGATCCCGGAAGTTATCCTCAAGCAACCAACATCTCTCATATCTAAAGAAACCCGCAGCGGGAGGCGAAATGTCGGAGACCCATACGAGAGGAGTATGATCAGAGAAAGAGCGCGCCCGAGAGAGAACATTTGCCAGGGGAAACAACGACATAAAAGCCTACGAAGCGAAGAACCTGTCAATGCAAGATTTTGATGAAGAACTCCTCCAAGTGAACGTAGTGTCCGTAGCACGCAGATCCTCCAAAGCCATGGAGTTAACGAAATCCGCAAGCTGAGCCCGGATCCGTACCCCCCCTGGAGTGTGGTCTATCAGAAGCACGCAATGTAACATTGAAATCTCCTCCTATCAGCCAAGGAGCATCCGGAGAATCCTGACTGACCCGCCGAAGCTCGTCCCAAAGTTCCCTTCTCTTAACATTACAACATGGTCCGTACGCACAGGAGAAAATGATAGTTTCTGAATCCGCCTTCCTAGACAAAAAGACAGAAATAGAGTGACAACCCTTGACGGCGGAGATTAGAGAGAAAGCCGATGACTTCCATGCAACCAATAAGCCCCCTGCATGGCCGATTGCAGGCAAAGCAGTGAATTCATCCCACGTGTTTGGCTTTGTGGGACACTCACCACAAAGATAGCAAATGATATTCTGGATCAACCCACCGTTAAGGCGATGTAGGACACTTTGGCACCCGCTTATGCTCAAGTGAAGAATGAGGCCAAGATTCTTCAGCTTCAGCTTGATATCTGCAATGCCAAGTAGAATGGTCACCATTTGCACATCTACTACTCTTCGTTCCATGGCATGTTTGAGAAGCTTCATAGCTACATGCCTATTACGACATCTATTGAGCAACAGAAGACATACAGGAACTCCACGATGGTTGGAGTCTTCATGGATGTACTTGATACAGAGTATGACGCTCCACCTACTCAACTTCTTACTGGCACTACCATACCTCCCGTAGAGGAGGCCTATAGTCGTCTCAGCCGAATCATCATGCCTTAGACAGCCACTTCAGCAATGGCCGCTTCTCGTGGCCGAGGTGGGACGATCCAGTCTAGAGGACGAGTCCCTAGAGGTAGAGGCGGTGGATGAATGGTCCTTGCACCTACTGTCGTAAGCTAGGACATGCAGAGGATACATGTTACCAAAAGCATGGATATGTTGCTTCTGGTCTAGTAGCAGAGCAAATTGTATCTTCAGAGACTTCAGCTTCCCAGGCCGATACTCGCATGGATGATATTGTCTCTCATAATCAAGAGATCATGACTCCTACTACTGTCACCACCACTATTGATACCATAGATGCAGCCAGAGACTCTTCGAGCTCCTCAAGTATCGCCTATGCTTTTACTGGTAGTACTGATGCAGACATGACATAAAGGATTATGGATTCTGGTGCTTCTCACCACCTGTGTGGAGACAGATCGCAGTTGAGGTCCTACAGGACTATACCACCTGGAAGATGGGTTGTCATTGCTAATGGCCCACTTACCCGTTACAGGACTGGGGAAGGTGCATTTGACACCGTCTATGCACCTTCAAAATGTTTTATATTCTCCTGCCTTTCAGATGAAATTACTTTCTATTAGTCAGATCATTAAGGATCTGCATTGTCGTGCCATCTTTGACCCTTCGTCTCTTATGTTTCAGGACATACTCACGGGCACGGTGATTGGATGTGGTCATGAGTAGCGGGGGCTCTACAGACCGGTCCACCCTCCTCATGCTGGTGTTTCTACTATACCTACTGGACCAGTCTCTCCATATCTATGGCATCTTCATTTTGGTTACCTTCCTCTACAGAAGCTATGTCATGTTCTCCCTCAGATTTCTACGAGATCCTCCTTTCAGTATGAGGCATGTCAACTTGAGAAGCATCACAGTTCCCCCTTTCCATCCCGTCAGGGTCGGAGCAGTTCTCAATTATTTGAGCTCTCTTTCATTTAGACATTTGGGGTCCAAGTCATGTTCCTGATCACCAGGGACACCGTTTTATCTAGTTGTTGTCGATGATTTTTCTAGACTTTCTTATATCTTTTTATTCAAAAATAAGTCTGAGGCTGGATCAGTGATCAAGTATTTTATTAATGAGATAAAGAATAATTTTTCTGCCAATGTCAAATATCTTCGTTCAGATAATGCTTTAGAGTTCTCCACCTTGCAACTTTCTGAGTTTCTTAGATCTCTTGGTATTATTCACCAGACCTCATGTGCTTATACTTTACAGCAGAACGGTGTTGTCGAGTGCAAACATCGTCACTTACTTGATGTGACTAGAACTTTGTTGGTACGGACTCGTGTTCCTCATGCTTACTGGGGCGATGTTGTCTTTATTGTTTGCTATTTGGTGAACCGTATGCCCTCTTCTGTATTGGGAGAGAAGATTCCTTTTTCAGTTGCATTTCTTGAGAATAATCTTTTCTCCCTTACACCTCGTGTGTTCGAATCTACTGCCTTTGTTCACGATGTCTCTCCATGTTGTGACAAGCTCTCTGCTCGAGTTGTGATGTGTGTTTTTGTCGGTGACTCTCGTACCTAGAAGGGAACTGCTGCTTTGATCCGCTAAAGCAGAAATACTTTGTTAGTGCTGACGTCACTTTCTTTGAGTTTGTCATGTATTTTTCTCCTACAGGTGACAGACTTGCTACATCTGTCTCTAACAATGGGGTCTATATGCCTCCACCTCCTACTGTCGGTCCTCCATCTACATCTACTCCTATTTACCACCACCTCCTCAGCCACCACCACCTCCACCTGCCCCTATGGTTCAGCTTTTACCAAGTGATTTTACTCGTAGGTCTCGCTCTGTTCCCCTTGCTCGCAAGTCTTGTCCATCATCCAACACATCTCAGGTATGTAATGCGCATGTTGTTTCTATTGATGGTAATACTGAGTTGTCTGTGCAACAAGATTCTATACAGGATGAGCAGGTGCCCTCTCCAGAGGGAAACTTACAGGCTCAGAAAATGGCAGATGATCTTGATGTGTCAATTGCTCTGCGTAAGAAGAAACGAACATGTGCTACTTACCCTCTTGCAGCGCAGATTTCCTAAAGCAGACTGTCAGAGAATTTCATAAGGTTTACCTTGGCACTATCAGCCATGGAGATACCACGGACATATCAGGAGGCTCTTCGGGACAGTCAGTGGAGGTTGGCCATGGAAGAGGAGATGGCCGCACTACAGTCACGTGGTACGTGGAGTCTTGTTTTTGCTCCAGTTGACGCGTCCGTTGTGGGATGCAAATGGGTTTTCACTGTGAAACACCGTGCAGATATCAGTGTGGAACTCTATAAGGCGAGACTTGTGGCATGAGGGTTCACACAGACATATGGGGTAGATTATCAGGATACGTTCTCTCCAGTTGTCAGACATTTGACACTGCGTATTCTACTTTATGTCGTTGTGACACGAGATTGGTCCCTTACCAGCTTGATGTGAATATGGTGTTTACAAAAGGAGGTCTATATACAGCAGCCACATGGGTTTGCTCCTGAGGGGGAGTGTCCAAAGGTTTGCAGGCTAAATACAAGGCTATCTATGGCCTTAAGCAGAGTCCGAGAGCATGGTTCCAGAAGCTCTCAGATTTGATAGAGCAGCATGGGTTTGTGCGATCGAATGTTGATCACTCCTTGTTTGTGCAGAGGACCAAGAGAGGTACTATTGTCATTCTTGTTTATATTGATGGCATTATTGGTATAGGGGATGACGAGCAGGGCATTCAGGGTGCCAAGGACTTCCTATGTCAACAGTTTGTGACCAAGGACCATGGTTTTAGAAACGTGTCTCGAGGCACAAAAGCGCTCGAGGCAAAACGAGGTGGTGGGAAATAGCCTTGAGGCGACCGCCGTAGACCCCCTGGTTGAGGAGTGGCCTCGGATGCCTGAGACGACCGAGGCAAGACGAGGCGCTGGGTGAGGCATTTTGGATTTTTTTTTCCAGCATTTTTTAAAGAAAATAATTAATCTTATTCGTATTTTCATATGTTTATAAAGGTCTAGTTGTTGAGTATATATTTATGCAAGACAAATGCTTAAATTTGACCTCTTTTATACTCATGTTTACCATTAATATGTCCAATTATTTCAATGAACTCTTACTGTTACACCCTTAAACATATAAGAAATTGTGTGTGAATTCAAATACCCATATAAGAAAAAAATTCGGGACGGGGGAGCTGCCCACAGCAACCCCCCTAAGGGGGGCCAACCTGCCCCCCCCCTCAGTTCCCCCAGGCTCATTGATCAAGAAGCGAGACCCCTATACTGGTAGGGTATGGTGGCACAGGGGGGGCATCATACCGTTCTTCATCTGGGTTCAGTAGAACATACGATTGGGATTCAAATCGTATGATTCACATCAAAAACTTGGATATCTTTAATGATAACTACATCCAATCCCTTTTTGATTTAAAAAATATTTTAGTGATAATTATAGCCAATGATTTCCTTTTTATTGGGTAGAAATTTAGTAGAAAGGTTTATAGCATTCACATTCTTTTTTTGTGTTCTTATCTTCATAATATCATCATATATTACATTGTTATATATTATATGTCTCTCAGATTAGATTCTTTCATCCATAATTATATTTATTATACTTTGTCTAACTATTTTCCTATATAAACTGAAGCTTACGCCTTGACCGCCTCGAGGATACGCCTCGCCTCGCCTCCAGGGAAAATGCCTCGTTCTGCCTTTCATTTTTTTCAAACCTTGCCAAGGACCTTGGACATCTATGTTACTTCCTTGGACTGGAGTTTGCCAAGAATCAGCGAGGTCTTATAATGACCTAGAGAAAGTACATTGCAGATCTTCTTTCAGAGACAGACATGGCAGATTACAAACCTACCAGTACTCCTATTGACCCGAGCATGAAGCTCTATGATGATGATACTGAGGAGGTCGACAAGAAGAGGTATAAATAGCTTGTTGGCAAGCTACTATATGTGACTATTACCATGACTGACATATCCTTTCCCGTGAGCAAAGTGAGTCAGTTTATGGAGCAACCCAGACAGGCACATATGGATGCAGTTCATATGATTCTGAGATATTTGAAGACTTCACCTGATATGGGACTTCTTTTTAGCAGAGGTACATCTCTGTCAGTTACAACATGTGCAAATGCAGATTATGTGGGGTGCCCAAGGATAGAAAATCTACATCATGCTTTGTTGTGGTCATATGGAATTCTCTTATTTCATATAAGAGTAAGAAGCAGACTGCGGTTGCCAAATCAAGTGCTGAGTCGAAATACAGGGCCATGGCGCAAACAATCATCAAGATGATGTGGGTCGGATCTGTTCTTACTGACTTGACTATGGAGGTGCCTCTCCTTATGCACCTCCAATATGATACCGCTCTTTTCTTTGCCAACAACCCAGCCTTTCATGAGAGGACGAAGCGCATAGAGGTGGATTGTCACAACGCTCGTGACATGATACAGAAGGGTCTTATCGCCACTACGCATGTCAGCTCTGGAGACCATACAACAGATGTACTTACAAAGTCCCTAGCCAGAGGACCTTATCAAAGATGTTGCCCCAAGCTGAGTCTAATCGATATCTACTCTCCAGCTTGAGGGGGCGTGTTAAGATATTAGTTACCTTTACTGTCATTTTTCTTATTTTTTATTTCTTTGTTCTTCTTATAATTTACCCAATAGGTTCCTCTCCTATATAAGAGAACCCTAGGACCTCACATAATGTAATTCAATCTTTTCCCTCAACATGAACCAATTTGCAACACGATCGATTGGATATGAAAAGAAAGATGTACAAATGAGGTCATCAATTCATGATATGATGAGCATTTTCGGTATGTACTAGAGAAGGAAGTCGGAGGGCCAGTCGTGTCATCGTATAACTTCATGGTTGGTATGAACTCTCAAATTCTCCCTTAAGCTCTCTGATGACAAGCAGGTTGGATCTACGTGATGATTGATAGTTGCTTGCTGGTTGTTCGACCATTATACATGTAAGGTAGGGACATTCGCAGTCTGAGGATGAGGGTGGGGACTCATCATACCTCTCATGTTTTGACCTCCATAACTTCATTAACCTGCTTCAATAGATACTTATGGGAGACATGGAGATAACTTTCTTTCCATATGAGGTGGGTTTGCACTCTTTTTGGTCCTTAGGTTGATTCTTCAGCACGTGATATTTGAGGTTGCTTTTTCAGCCCATTCTTTTTCTTCTTCTTCTCCATCGTAGATTAGGATCTTGTATTCATCTTCTTTGGAGGAATGTGGGAGGGAGAGAATGATTTGCCTTTAAATATTTCGAGCTTGCATCGGAGCTGATAATTCTTCATCACATAAGGCAGAAACTATGAGGATTCCATCTTCTTGGGTCAAGCTTCCTCAGTGGATTTTGCGAACCTAGTCGCTGAGGCAAAAATGGCTTCATCTTGTATAGTGTCAGGAGGTTTGTTTGGAAACAAACTACATATGAAACCAAATGATAAAGACGTGATAATATCCAAAATGGATAGGTAGCCGATTTATGTCGATCACGAGAAAGGAAGCATGAGAGAAAGAGTTCAGACAATCTAACAAGAGCGAGACATTTGCCCAGACTCGATGTACTAGGCATACATCAGGTAAAGATGCGATAAGCTCCAAGTTTAGTTTGGTGTTTGAAGCAGAATTGATGTTCTCATAACCTTTCTAGATCAAGTGTTGAGATCTTGGTTTTCTTTTAGTTTATAGTGAAATTTTTTTGATTCCTTACTACGGGATGATCTTCACCTTTTATACATGGTTGGTGATAGGAGGAGGAAGAATGGGTTTATGTCACCAAGCACTACATCTTGCCCCCCCCATTGGATGCAGTCGTTATTGTCCTCCCGACTATCCACGTGAAACCTAGATTTTCCTTCAGTTGCCAGTAGTGGAAGCTGAGGATGTTGATGTGATCGAGTTGCATTGAGTTATCTATGAATTGTCAGGCAGCAACAACGGTGGATATATCAACTTGGTCGAGTAGCACTGAGCTGCCAACGATTGTTAATCGATGGTGATAGTTGTCGTCCAGTTGTGGTCGAGCAATAATGAACCATCAGCAATTTGATTTCATTCGGCAGTTTGATTCTTGTAATGCCTCTGACTTAGATTCACGAACCATTATTAAAGAAAACCGGCCTTGACAGCCATGCCCGCACAGCAAATTAGGTATGACCATTTATAATGGCTATGAGAGTTCTAGTTAGGGTAAAGAAAAGTGGAAAAGGAAGATTGGGCCAACTTGTTGGGTTCGGGCTCAATTGAAGCTCATTAACAACCATCCAAAATGCCCAAGCGCAAGCTGACAAGTAGTAATCCCCCATTCTTATAACCCAACGTGGTTTTATAACTTCCTCTACTTGTATATGTAACGTCGTTATTGCAATATGGCCCATCACTTATTCTCGGTAATAGTGATGGTGGCACGCTCCAGGTTTAGATTTCCTCGGGTAGCCCTTTCCATTATCAGAGGGAATCCGCTCTGATACCATTTATAACATACCAGACTTAGAGCTTCGGACTATTATCGAAGAAAACTGATCCTGACAACTTGTTAGGTTTGAACCAGTTGACAGCGACCCAAACTTCTTAAGCCCAAGTTGTCAAGTAGTATTCCCAAACTCTTATAAAATATTCTTAAACTTCGTAAGTTTAACTATTTGCAAGGTGTTACAACTAACACTTTGACAAGCATGGTAAGCGTAGAGTCCATGCATCACGTAGACTGGATTTGGTCACGTTTATTACTTGTATTCATAGCAGGATGCTTGTTACTTGTAATTGAGTGATCGTCAGGCCTCGTAGTCATGTCGAGACTTGTGCTTTGTTAGGCGTCGAATGTTTGTCTCTCGGAGTCGGGCGCTTGGTCGCTCTTGGGTTCAAGGGCTCACTCATTGCATTTAGCAGAGCTTGCACCCATGCTCAGTATGTAGCCATTTGACTAGTGATTAGATGCTCGGATGCACTGTCATTAACCTTTGTTCTCATATGTTTCTTGGGAGGTGCATGGCTTGGAAGTTTTACCCATCATCACTTTTGGCATCTTGAGGGTCTGAAAAGTAACAAATGCATTGATACTAAAACGCAACATCTCCAAACTAGAGAGCAAGTGCAAATAGTATATATGTGTGATATTACTCGGTAGAGGATATGAAACCATAAATTATACTTGTGGAGATATTTCTAGAATTTTTGTATTTTTCCGTTATGTTTATTTTCCTTGTTCCATCATATGTAATTTACCCATAGGCTTTTTCTATGTAAGAGAGCCTAGGGTTCTTTGGAAAAAATATCTTTTCATTCTCTTCTTCCAACATGGTATCAGAGCCACCACCCTAAACCCTAGCCACCCTCTCCTCTTCTCTCGTCGGTGTTGCCACCTTCTCTCTCATCTCGACGACATCGCCAACCCCTGCCGCCACCTTCCTCTTGTCGCCGGCCCCGCCACCCTCTCACTGCCACCATCTAAGCCTCCGACCCCGCCACCCTCACCGCCACCGACCCTGTCACCCTCACCGCCACCGACCTCGCCACCATCTAGCCGCTAGCACCACCCTGTAGCCCCTCCCCACCCCCCGGTCCCCTCCTCTCTCTCATTACTTATGGATTTGAGTGCATAGGTCTATATATGCAATCAAATTCTTGGATGTTTATGTAGACATTTATTCCTTCGTCTACAAACCCTAGTTCTTCGTCTTTGACATCAATGTCAAAAAACAAAGTCGGCATGCCTTCTATAGGCGCTTTCAAAGGTCCAGCGCCCATAGTCAAGATGGATGGGACGAATTACGAGCTCTAGGCGATGCAGTTCATGAGTCTCATGGAGTCAAATGGTAATAAGCTCATTATTACCAAAGATGAACCAGCAGAGAAGACTAGGGTTTATGCCTCATGGGAGGTTGATGATTCGTATGCTAAAATCTGGCTTTCAGGCACACTAACGATGGAGATTGCTAATGATGTACTCCATCAGCCCGCTGCTAAGGCAATGTGGGACATCCTTGCCGCGACATACTCGCAGATGAAAAATGAGACCAAGATTCTTCAACTGCGGCATGATATATTTACGGTCAAGTAGAATGGTCGGCCTCTGCATTCGTTATATACATCCTTGTGGGGGATGTTTGAGAAATTCTACAACATCATTCCCCTTACGGTGACTCCTGAGCAGCAGGAGACATTTCGAAATGCTATAATGGTGGGGGTCTTATTAGCGGCGCTTGACCCGGAATATGATGCGGTCGCTCGCAGATCCTTGCAGATGCTACTATTCCTCCAATGGAGGAAGTGTATCGAAAGCTAAGCAGAATTACAGTCTCGTCTACTGTTACTACTCCACCCCCTTCGGCGATGGCAGCTTCTAGAGGCAGAGGAGCCTCTTCTTCTTTCCGTAGTCGTGGACCTCGTGGTCGAGGTGTCCGCTTTCGTCAACCCTGCACCTTTTGTCATCGCACTGGTCATATGGAGGATACATGTTATTCTAAGCATGGTTTTCCTGCATCGGCCAGTGTAGCCGAGCACGCTGCATCTCCATAGCCATCTACTTCAGACCAGCGGTTTGAGGATCTTGTTGCCAGACTCCGAGATATCATGCCTCCTGCCTTTATTGACTCTCCAGGAGGTCACTCGGACATAGCATCTTCAGCTTCTGCCAATACATCAGCCCCTGCTAGCACATCACGTAGTGCTTATGCCTTTACTTCATGTCATGTTTCTGAAGTTTCAGAATGGATTATGGACTCTGGGGCGACACATCATCTTTGTCGAGACAAAGATAAACTTACATCGTATAGGGAGGTTCCCTCACGGCGATCTATCGTGATTGCAGATGGGACCCATTCCCCCATCATTGGACAGGGGGGATCAGTTTAACACCCTCTATGCATCTACAGAATGTCTTGCATGCTCCAGATTTTTCAATGAACTTACTATCTATCAGACAGATTACGAAGAATTTGCATTGTCGCGCTATTTTTGACCCATTGTCTCTTCTTTTTCAGGATATTCTTACGAGCAGGGTGATTGGTTGTGGCCGTGAGCAGGATGGTCTCTATTGGTTGATCCGAACTCCTTATGCTAGTGTCTCATCTCAATCCAGTGGAACAGTCTCTCCTTTTACTTGGCATCTACGCTTTGGTCACCTCCCTCTTTAGAAGTTGCGTCATATATTGCTCCACATTTCACCGAATTCTTCTTTTCAGTGTGAAGCGTGTCAGTTAAGAAAGCATCACAGATCTACTTTCCCTAGTCGTCAGTCTCGGAGCAGTAGCTCCCCTTTCGAGTTATTGCATGTTGACATTTGGGGTCCGAGTCATGTTCCTAATCACCAGGGACACAAGTTTTACCTAGTTGTGGTTGATGACTTCTCTAGATTGTCATGGGCGTTTTTGTTAAAGAATAAATATGAAGCAGGGTATGTAATCAAAAATCTTATAAATGAAGTTCAGAATGTTTTTTCTTCTACTGTGAAAATTGTGCGTACGGATAATGACTTGGAGTTTTGCACTCATGCTCTTTCACAATTCTTCTTACCTCGCGGCATTATCCATCAAACGACTTGTGCTTATACGTCTCAACAAAATGGCGTTGCAGAGAGAAAACATCATCATCTTCTTGATATCACTCGGACTTTACTTATCCAGAGTTGTGTTTTTTGGGGGTGATGTTGTCCATATGGTGTGTTACCCGGTGAATCGTATGCCATCATATGTCTTAGGTGAGAAAGTTCCTCTTTCTGTTGTCTTTCCTGACAAGGAATTGTTCTCCCTAACTCCTCGTGTCTTTGGCTCTGTTGCTTTCGTTCATCAGCTCTCTCTAGGACTTAACAAGCTCTCACTTAGGGTTGTCAAGTGTGAGTTTGTTGTGTACTCTCGTACTCAAAAGGGTTACAGATGCTATAACCCTGTGAACATGAAATATTATATCAGTGTTGATGTCACCTTCTTTGAGTATGTGATGTATTTCTCGCCTACAGGTGACAGGTTGACTTCCTCTACTACTGATGATGAGGTTTATGTGCCACCTCCTCCTCTGCGTCCGCATGTTCCCATACTGATGAATCTGCGATTCATCACTCTAAAAATTGAAAATAGAGCTTTGTTCCCGAGTAATCAGATGCATATTTCTACTTGTATTGCATAATTAGCATTCATGCATGCATTGATAACATCTGTATTTTAGCATTCATATTTGCATAAAATAAGAAGCCAAAATCCCTTGTAAAATATCAACTTACCAAAATAACATCTTCCTTATAATATGTACTCCTTAGTTAATAATATAGGGAAGAAAGCCAAAAATCCCCCTTGTAAAATAGCCAACAAAGCCCTAGAATCCCTGGATCAGAAAATACACATAAATCCCTCATACAAACTCCGAAATAAGTCTACTCACTTTTAGAAAAATACATATTAAAAGACCTTTAAAATGAGACTAATTTCATCCAATTAGGAGCTCGTATGAGAAAGTTGGGTTTTTGGGCCTCTTTGTATACTACATGTATGTATATTTGTATCTTTATATTTATGTATCATATTTGACCTCATTTCCGCCTTTGGTCAACATGAAACTTGTAGATCTCATCGAGATCTACAACTTTCATGTTTTGAGTTTTTTCCAAATTCGGTCCCCTTTTCTCTCTACCTTTATTTTTTTTGGTCCAGCCAACCACAGCAGGCCACGTGGCGCCCTCTGGTTGCGCCACGCGGCCCGCATCCCTTGCCCAGGCCGCCGCAGCTTTCAGCCGTTGGATGGTCGTCCAGATCCAACATCCTAGCCGCTTCCACGTACGCCCTTTTCTCTCAACCATCAGATCAAGCCCCCGCTTCATCTCAATCGCCCGTTCGCGCCTTCTCCTCAGCGCACCACGTGGCGCTCGCTACGCCCTTAGATCACATCCCGAACTTTCCATCTCCGCCGTTGTCCTTATGGTCATCTTCCAGCCCTTCGATCAACCTTAGCTTCCCATCTTAGCCATCCATCAGCGCCGAGCCCCTAGCACGCCACGTGGCGCACTCTGCGCCATCAGATCACCACATCTAGATCTTCATCCAGCCGCTACATTCCGCCTTGGTCACCACCGTTGGATCGCAAGATCCAACGGTGGAGACTTCGTCTTCCACCTCGGGAGCCTCTCTCTCCCACGATCTCCGCCTTGCGGGAGGGGCACCCCCCTTCCGATTCTTGGTCGCGCCTCTACCACCGTAGACGACCACCACCACCTCCACGATGATCCCCACTCATCCCTTATCCTCGCCAGCTACTCCATCACCCACGTCGACCTCCAGCTCTCTCCCACGAACTCCTTAAACCTCGCTCCATCGTCAGCATGGACGAGACCTTCGACCTTTAAATACTCCACCACCGGCCATCGTCGCACCCATCCGCCCCCCGTGAGAGATACTCCGAGCTCGGAGCTTCCAGTTGGTGACAGGAATTGCAAGTTCCTCGAGCGAAGACGACCGTCTTCTCCGACGAGGTCCTCGACCACCGCCGAGTCGCAGCTCTCCACCACCGAGCCGCTGCTTGAGCTCAGGGATCCACCGCCCCTTCGAGCGAAGACCTGGAACTCAAAGACGAGCTCCAAACCCCAGGTGAACGCCTCATCCCCGATCGATCTTCATTTCATTTTTTTCTTCGATTTCCCGCATTTTATTCGCCGCCTCCGGTCACCTTCTCGCCTTCATTTCACTCCGCCGAGCTCCGCGTCGGAGCTCTCATCTTCGCGGTCACCTTCGCCCGCCGACGACGCATCTCACCATCCATCGATCTCCAGCTCCGCCACTTGGTCGGAGCACCGTCGCCAGATCATCCCCCTCTGCCTTAGGCCTCGCCAGTCATTCACCCACCTCCACGAGTGCACGCCCGAGCTTCGGCTCCTTCTCTAACGCTTGCAGGTGCCCTCTGATTCACTGATCGGAGCTTCGTCGGAGTGTCGCCTTCGAGCTTCGTCGCCAACAGTCTCCGATGGCCTTCTCCAACTCCTGAGATCACCGTTACCTTCGCCGCAGCGCCACGATTCTATTGGGATAGCTCCGACAAGTCGGAGAGCTTCATCGACGCGAGGAGGCACTGGCGGAGCAAAGGCCGCTTCGCCGGAGCCAAGCCATCTCCTCCGCAGGCAGCGGAGGCCCGTTGAAGGAGAAGCCCAGCTGCCGTTCGATCACCTCGTTCGAACGGGTGTCATCCTGCCACGTCGCCTCTCAGCCGAGCTTTACAGGAACCGTTGGATCTCTCCAGATCTAATGACGCTTCGTGAGCCACGTCGCCCTCTCCATCGCGAGCCAGGAGCCGTTGGATCAACTTAGATCTAACGGCCTGAGATCTCGCCACGAGTCTTCACCGCCATCCGTTGGATCGAGCTTGATCCAAGGGTCCGCAGCACGCCACGCCGCCCTGGTCCGAGCCTAGGCTCGGACCGCCCGATCCTCACTCCAGACCTCCAGAAGCGCCCGAGCCGAGTCCCGAACCTCCGCAGCCATCCGAGCCTAGGCCGCCCACATGAGGAGCACGTGCAGCCTGGGAAGTTTACACAGAGGCCCTCGGGACTTTTCATATTTGCAAAAAGGTCCCTGTGAAGCAGACCTCACGTGAGGAGCACGTGCCTTGTGGAGAATTTGCACACCAGTCCCCTGCATTATAGGTAATTGCACTTAAGTCCCTGTCAGCATATTTTCTTTATGTAATTTTATTCTCCTGTATTGCATGTACACCCATGTGTTTGCATGCATCCCTAGGTTGCATTTTACATCATTCTTAAATTCCAAAAGTTGCATCTTGTTGAGAAACTTATCCTCTGTCTATTGTGCCACGTGTCATATTTTTGTAATTACAGTAGATTTTTAAATGAATTAATTGGTTGATTTGTGTAATATTTTGTCCAGTGACACATTTTAATTTCTAATTAATTTTCTGTGATTCCAAAAATCCTCAAAAATTCACTGTAGCTCTTGGATAGTGAACTTAACATTGCATAAAAATTTTCATGTCATTTGCACACATATCGAGGCCTGAATAAATTGTTTAGTGATTTTCTTATTTTAATTTTAATAAATTCATTTCACATTGAAATTAAGATTTGTCAATTTTCCTGGATTCCTTCTGATTAAATCTATCTAGGATAATTTTATTTCTTGAAAAAAATGTGATTTGTTATTTATTAAAAATTAATTAGTGAAAATCACCCTGTCTGCATGTTTAATTCATAGTAAATTCATTTAGTGTCTAAAAATTCCAAAAAATTAGGTTATTTCATTTTTATCATAATTAATCATCTGGCCAATTTTCAGAATTTTTGGATCCCATTTGATATCTTAATTGAATTAACTTCAAATTGGCTTGCCAGTTGCATGTGTCCTGCATAGAAATTGAAAAAGAAAAAAAATAATTCTCCGAAAATCCAACACTTGATCTTTGCTGAAATTGACCTAAGGAGACAGATGCCTCCTTGAGTTCGACCTTGGACTTCACCAAGTAAAAAAAAATTTGCCGCTTGAAATTAACTCAAATCAATTAAAAGTGATTTTTGATTAGCCCTCTCGTATCCGACTGCAACGAACGACTTTAACTTAATTTGGACAATTAATTTGACCGGATTAACCAAGGGTGCGGGAGGCGTTATCACATACCAACTCCTACTGCTCCACCACCACCATCACCACCACCGCCACCACCTTCGCTAACCACCAGTGCCACCTTTACCGAGATTTTATACACGTCGTTCTGTCCCTGCTCACAGAAGTGGTCATTCATCCACCACGCCACAGGTTTGTCCAAGTGATATTACTAACGATGGAGTTGAAAATGTGCAAGTGCAGGGATCTTCACAGGAGAATAGCATTCCGACGAGTATTGCTGATGATATGGATGTACCTATTGCCTTACGGAAGCTGAAGCGGACTTGTGCATCCCACTTGCTTCACAGGTTTCATTACATCGCTTCACCGGTGATTTTCAGAGGTTTTTTGTGGCCTTATCTACCGTGGAGATACCATGGAATTATCAGGACGCCTTGAAGGAGAGTTGTTGACGTTCAGCCATGGAGGAGGAAATGCCTGCTCTACGGGCTTGTGGTACATGGAGCTTGGTTGCTACGTCCCTTGGAGCTTCTGTTGTCAGTTGTAAATGGGTATTTACTATCAAATATCATGTAGATGGAAGCCTTGATCGTTACAAAGCAAGGCTAGTAGCACGTGGGTTCACTCAGACCTATGGCGTAGATTATATGGACATTTTTCTCCAGTTGCACGTCATTCCACTCTACGTGTCCTTTCAGTTGTCGTGGTACGTGATTGACCCTTGTTTCAGCTTGATGTTAGAATGCCTTTTTGTATGGGGATCTGCAGGAAGAAGTCTACATGCAGCAGCCTCTGGGGTTTGTTGCTGAGGGGAGTGTCAGATGGTGTATAGACTTCACAAGGCCATATATGATCTTAAACAAAGCTCGCATGCGTGGTTTCAAAAGCTTTCCGACCTAATTCAGAAGCATGGGTTCAAAAGATCAAATGTTGATCATTCTTTGTTTGTCCAGAATACTCCCAGAGGTACTGTCATTATCATGGTATATATTGATGATATACTTGTTACAGGAGATGATATGCAAGGGATAAAGATGGCAAAAGCATTTCTAAGCCATCAATTTGTAACTAAGGATCTTGGTACCCTACGATATTTTCTGGGGTTGAAATTTGCTAGGAATGCACAGGGTCTTGTGATGACCCAAAGGAAGTATATTACAGACATGCTTGTTGAGATGGGCATGATTGGTTGTCGACCCTCGACTACTCCCATGGATCCTAGCATGAAATTATATGAAGATGATACAGAGGAGGTTGACAGGAGAAGATATAGAGAGATAGTAGGAAAGCTTCTCTATATTACTATCACTAGACTTGAAATCGCTTTTGCAGTAAGTCCGGTGAGTCAGATCATGGAACCCAGACAAGTACACATGGATGCCATATACATGATACTGAGATATATGAAGTCGTCTCCATGTACAGGACTTTTGTTCAGGAAAGAAACAAATATCTTTGTTTCTATATGTGCTGATGCGGATTATGCAGGATGCCCTAAGGATCGGAAGTCTACTTCAGGTTTTGCAGTGTTTGTTGGCAGTTCTTTGGTTTCTTGGAAAAGCAAGAAACAGACAGTGGTGGCTAGATCTAGTACTGAATCTGAGTATAGGGCCATAGCACAGGCAAGTACGGAGATGATGTGGGTTCGAGTTGTGTTAGAAGATCTGCATATAGATGTATCTCTACCCATGCAATTACAATGTGACAATCAAGCAGCATTATTTATTGCTAATAATCCTGCATTTCATGAAAGAACAAAACATATTGAGGTAGACTGCCACTATACCAAAGATATAATTCAAAAGGGCTTGATTTCTACTTCCCATGTCAGTTCAGGAGAGCAGACTGCAGACATCTTTACCAAGCTATTGCTCAAATGGTCATTCCAGAAGTGTTCTTCCAAGCTGAGCATGACTGACATCTATGCTCCATCTTAAGGGGGAGTGTGGAGATATGTCTAGAATTTATGTATTTTCCTGTTATGTTTATTTTCCTTGTTCCATCTTATGTAATTTACCCATAGGCTTTCTCTATATAAGAGAACTTAGGGTTCTTTGGAAAAAAATATCTTCTCATTCTCTTTTTCCAACAATACTTGATAAATTTCCCAACGGTCTCCACAGTAGCACCATCTGATATGGGGAGAGATGAAAGGCGACCAACTACCAAAAGCTGTTCAATCGAAAGAGCAAGAATACATCACAAATGACTAAATGGATCCTCTACATTTGTAATCAGATGCACAGCTAAACAGCACAGGCATTTATTCATGCCGCCTTAAATTATATGACTATTACTATTAGCCTGCCACGCTGTTATCAATGAAGCCCACCAAAGATCCAAGTCCATGGCTCCACACAAACACAGCAAGGCTCGTTAAGCAGGGTATCACAAGTTGGCCACTTGACACGCACAGTAAGAGGAGGAGATCCGCTACACCCCGTAAACTATAGGAAAACAACAAAAAACTTTGGACAAAAAATGCTGGCAAAAGAACAAATCCAGGTCACGGCTATCAGATCAGCCTACTGATATATTTAATATGAGAGAAAAGAAAAGAAAAAGGGACAGCAAGTTAATAATCAAATGTTAAAATCAAAGGACCATCTCGTAGAAGCGCGAGGACACCCAAAAAAAGAAACACGAAGCAATTAGCATCAACAATTACTAAAGATCCACAAAAGATACCTTAGCTTTAGGAATGACTTTAATAGCAACCTCCTGGCCTTTGAGCTCCCCCTTCTTCGCACGGGCAGAGCAAGTGTAGCCAAAGTGCCCCCTACCAATCTCCTCCCCAACTTCATATTTGCCAAAGAAATGCTTGGAGAACCCAAAGCTCTTGTCCAAGCTAAGCTCCACCTCACTCCCTTCAGGGATGGAACCCCCGTTCGGCTTGACGGAGCCATATCTCCTTAATAGCAAGGCCTTTATGTGCTTGGCAGGAGATGGAGGAGGGAAAGGCCTCTTGAAGAACCTCAAAGGCGTCGAATTAAGGCCCGGTGATTCCTTGTAGAAGCCCGGCAGAGGGCTCGGGCTGTAGAAAGGGAACTTTGGCTGCTTAGGGGTCCCGGGATGCGGAAGTGGCTTCTCATCGCTGGGGGGCGCAGGAGGCTGCTCATGGTGGGCTTCTTGATGTTTCGCTTGCTTCCCATGGCAGACTCCCATGGAAGCAGGAACCCAACAAGAATCCCAACAACAACAAGAATCCAGAGATCACACCAGGAATAAGAACCAAGATGAGATATTTGGATTACTGTAACCCATAAAGAAGGATTAGACCCAACAAAACCAAGGAGGAGAGTAGATGGAATCAGACTTGCATACTGAAATCCGAAGGTACAAGTTGTGAAATGATGAAAATTGGAAGATTTTTTTACGCAAGGATTTGCGAAACGAATTGACTGGAAAAAAAAGCAGAGAACTTTGAGAAAGATTGAAAGGTGCGCCCAGATGATGTGGCAGCGAGAATTCCAAAAGAGCGGACGGAAAAGGAACGCAGATGGAATGCTGTAGATGGAAGATGGGAAGGGAAGATTCTTAATGGGAAGAGGAGAGCATAGAAGAGAAGATGAGTACAGAGATGAAAAAGGAAGAACCTTTTTCTTTTTTTGCTCCTTTTTCTTTAGTTTTGGCTTCTTCTTCTTCTTCCTCTTCTTAGTTTTTGAGTGGGGATTATTCCAGCATTCCGTGCATTCTACCAAATAATATAATATTATAATTTTTAAAAATAACAGAGAAGATGGTGTGATCATCAACTCATTAGTGCTTGGTTGGTCATTTGTTTGCCAAGGTTGTTCATCGGACGCTCGAAGTCCTCACAAAGCATCTTGCTTTGGGGCATATGCCGGCAGATTAATGTTAGTTTTCCATGTATATATGTGATGTTGACCTTTGTAGAGTTTAGATATTCCTGGTTGAAAAATTAAATATCGCATGATTTTTTATAGATTTATAAAAAAAATATGAAATAAGAGTTTATTAACATATAACATAAAGCAACAGTAGATTTTGAAATCTCTCTGGAAAGAGATATTGAAATGTTTGAATTGACGACATTTCATATATTTTTACAACACAACCCTTGTAACCATGTTATCGTAGAAACTGTAAACTTCTTTTACTATATGACATTGTAAACTTGCACCGCCTTACATCATATCCTCAGTTGTCAAGATCTGTCGATCAAACCACTGAGTTCAACTATAAGGATCAAAATGCAGTGAAAATTTGCAAACAATAGCTTGAAAAAATGTCTATCATTTCCCCTCTCTCTCATTTCTTCCTCTCTCCCCTCTTCTTCTACGTCTCCAACATTCAACTGCGAAGAATGTCATAGCCGTGAACCTTGCGCACTTTATTCACCTATTGTAATGCTCCAAGGAGGCTACTCATCTTGCGCCCTTTATTCATCGGTTGTACTGCTCCAAGGAGGATACCCATTCAGTTTCGTCATTTGCAACTCCAACAAAGAAGGCACATCTCACTACCAAAAAATTGAGCTATAGCGATGGTTCTTTCAAAATTCGTCACTACATTAGCCGTTGTTAAATATATAATGACGATATTATTCGTTGCGAAATGATTTTTCGTACTCTAAATTAGCAACGCATATCATATATGTCGTTATATCATTAGCAACGATCCACATAGCGACGCTTATCTGTCGTTATTTTTCAAACTTCTAATTAATCGTTGCTAAATTTTGAACTAAAAAAATAGAGAAAATTAGTTGATAATTTGGAAAATAGCAACGGGATAAGCATCGCTATGTGGCCCGTTGCTAATGATATAACGACAGATATGATACTCGTTGCTAATTTCGAGTACGAAAACTCATTTCGCAATGAATGATATCATCATTATATATTTAACAACGGCTAATTTAATGACGGATTTTGAAAAAAACATCACTATGGCTCAATTTTGTTTTAGTGCTCCTCCAATCAATCCCACACCTGCTTCGTACCTTCATGCCTCCACCAACACATGAGCACATCCACCCTTCACGATCATACTCAACCCCTCACAAACAAGAGTGTGACCTCCACAGCTTCCTATGCACGAGGCCAACTGCTATAGCAAGGCTTCGCGCTTTCATTCAAATATCGTAGTAGTTGTCCACATGATTTGGCATCCCACCACTTATAACTACCATCTATACATGAGGATGATAGATGGTTAGGAGTAGCATTGAAGGAGATGAAGGTTGTGATGGCTACACTGAGATGGGATGCGGAGGGGAGTGATAGGCGTATCAAACAGAAGAGTATGCAATGCGACCATTGAGAGAGGTCGAATCCATGTATATAACACGTGCGATAAATGTGGCATCAGTATTGCAAGGGAAATTTTTGCTTGATTCTTTTCTTTACAGTATTACACGCATAGGTGGGAGAGGAAAGTCATGAAGAGGACAACTATCAGAGGTGATGAAGAGCATCACCACAATCGAGCTTCATCTCTCCACTAGAGGTCAACAACACTAAAGACCCCAATCTCCCTTCGTGTAACATGCTCGTTGGTTCCCATCATGCATGATCATAAACACTACAACCCTCGGTCTCCCTTCATCACCTCTAGATCATCGAGGTCTCTTCGCAATGGCCAACATTGTGCTCGCCCATTCAGAGCGTGTGGAGTGCACCCTCCTCCCCAAGTGGTGCAGCTTGCAAGACTATGCTTTCAACCTCCGATCACTGCACGAAGAACGTGTGCCATCGCATGCCCATAACATACCACAGCACCGCTCTGTTGTCAAAGATGCACACATCAACCATGGTAACCTTTCAATAATGAAACAACCCCTCTCTTCTCTTCCCCGTTATATAAACAGGGACATGGGGGATAGGGAAATATAAGAACTCAATATAGTCAAGAAGAACTGGAAAAGAGGAGGAGGAGGAGGAGGGGATGGGAGAGCACGAGGCAAGGTTGACTATGACGTGCGCGGAGGGAGAGATGGGAGAGGAGGGAGTCGCCAGCTAGGCGGAGATGCATAAGAAGATGGGAGAGGATGGAAGGAGAGTGTGAGAAGAAAGAATAAAGATGTTTTTTCATGTTATTTTTTTTCTAATTTCATTGCATTTTTGTCTTTACGGTCAAATTTTGATCAATGGACCTTGACGACAGGAGTACACAATGTAAAAGGGAGCAAGTTTGCAAGGGGCGTGACATAAATATGATATTTATGTACACTAGTTGTGATGTAACTGGAAAGGTCATAGAAATTGTGGTGTAAAAATTCTTTTCTTAATCAATTTGACTAAAACAAGTTGCTAGTCATAATATTCATTCTCAATATGATGGAAGAAACCAACATCTCTTATTGAGGTCGGATATTCAGAACAAGTCACTAGTCATAACTTTCGTACTCAATATGTTTGAAAACATCAATGTATTTCAGTGTGTATGAGTTGGACTCTATATTGATGTAGTACAATAGTTATATTGAGGTCATGGGAGAAATATATTGGATAATATATCATGGACAATTATGATGATGCCATCAACAATAGTTACTATATTGTGCTAAGTCAATTCATTATTGGAGCGTACGTGCACACTAAAGGGGTGTTCGATTCGAGAATAAGCAGGAATGAGAATGTAGAATAAGGAGAATGAAGGCCAATTCTCTTCGACTGGGAAGATATGGATAACGAGAGTAAGGGAGGATAAGGTTAGGTAAGGTGGAATAAAGATAGGAATAAGAGTGGAATAAGATGAAATAATGGAATGTGAATGTGAATAGCTGTATTCTTAGAAACCGTGTAGGGCAGGGAATTGACCCTTAGTCTAGTATTTATTCTCCAAATGAACATGACTTAAGACAAACAATATCCACGACTTCAAATTGGTATACAAGGCAATCAGCGTAGAAATGAATATGGTATTAACCAACACATATATCATGCTCGTGTATATGCTTATCGCGTAGGTTAGTATAAATGCATAGCATGTAGTAGTTACTATGGTCACAAAGAGAGAGAAAGAATGATAAGAAAAAATTAAGGGATTTTATCACTTGTGCCCCTTCGAGATCTCACAATATCAGTTATGCCCCTATCTTTTTGGTAATATCAGTTGTGCCCCTCACTTCTTGCTATTTTATCACTTGTGCCCCTCGGGTTAGTGACCGTCCATCCACAGTGCAAACAGACGTTAACTTTGAGGACATAAACAGTATTAATTTTTAAAAAAGGGTTATAGGGTCATTTGACCCTCTTCCTCATCGTCTTCTTCTTCCTCCTCTTCCCCCATCCTCTTCTTCCTCCTCCAACCTCCTCCTCCCTCTCATCCCGAAACTCCTCCCCAACCCGCACCTCCTCCCAGCTCCGCTCCGAGCTCCCCGCACCTCCTCCCAGCTCCGCCCCGAGCTCCCCGCACCTCCTCCCAGCCCGCTGCCCCCGCCCCTGCCCCGCGCCGCCCAGCTCCGGCCCGTCCCCCTCCCCCACACGCGCCGCCCAGCTCCGCCCCGCCCCCCTCCCCCGCACGCGCCGCCCAGCTCTGCCCCGTCCACCGCCCCTGCTCCCCCTCCCCCTGCCCCAACGTCACTAGTGGGCCGGAGCGAAGCTGACGATGACGATCTGGATGACGATGGTGTGGTGCTCCAGGAGAAGTGGCAAATCGAGTCACGCGAGGGCCATGTGGGATCCAGGTTGGCTGGCGGAGAGCCCCCTGCTCGCGCTGGTGCACACGCGCTATGGCTGGCTTAGGAGGCTGGTGTGTCGATCGATGGTGCCCACTAGAAGAGCGTGTGTGCAGGAGTGGGCGCTCGGCTGCGGGGAGAAGACCAGTGTTTGGGCGAGTGGAGTTTCTGCGATGAACTCCCTGCAGTGAGGTGGAGGAACCCGACGGGACGGCTGGAGCTTGCGGCAGAGCTTCTCCTTGTGAGGAGCTGGAAGGCGAGAGGGCGGTTCCAGATGTGGTGGGGCCCTGTCGTGGAGGTAGTACCGGAGTCGTGGGTGGAGAGGTTCTCGCGCGACCGTGCAGGAGGCGGCGCACGCCAGGAGCGGAGGTGGCGTGCTGTTGTGGGAGCGGTGCGCATGTGGGGGAGTGTCCGTAATTCATTGGTGGTGGTTTCGAGTCAGATGGGAACGGGGAGGGTGGCACCATAGGGACAACAGGGGAAAGGGACCAAAACAAGGGATGGAGAAATGAAGAGGGAGAATGGAAGAGAAAGCAGAGGGGGAGAGAATAAGGTGTAAGGGGAAGAAGGGAGATTACCTGCGGGTGGTTCTTGACCTGGGAGTGGAGCTGCGATTGGCACCTCCTCCCCAACCCTCCTCCTCATTTGATTTTATTTTGACCATAATACCCCTCTTAACCGCACCATGATTTGAGTAAACTATGGTTATTTTAATTTTTTGACGGTCAGTCTGACGGAAGGGCACAACTGATGATGGAGAAAGAAGTGAGGGGCACAACTGATATTACCAAAAAGATAGTGGCATAACTGATATTACGAGATCTCGGAGGGGCACAAGTGATAAAATCCCTAAAATTAAAGACCAAAAATGTAAGGGATTTTTACTCGGCAGACCCTAGAAACTTTGCAAATTACCTCTAGGACCTTTGAAACATCCTAATTCCTCCCTCAACTCTGTAAACTTGCTAACCCTTACCCTACAAACCCTGTGGTTAACCCCCGTTCATTTATCCATTAAAAGTAACCGAATTCCGTTATTAAATGTTACAATATACCCATTTTGTTTGTCAAATTTACAGTTATTGTCATTCCACCTCTCCCTCCTCCTCACATCTGATTCCCACCCCTGTCCTTCCTGTCGTCCTCCTCCAAGCCTCGGCCCCCGTTGCGCCGCCTGAAGCCCCAGGTCGAGCCTCCCGTCGGCTGCCGCTCGAAGCCCCCCCCCCCCCCCCCCGCGTCGAATCTCCCCTACTGGAGCCCCCCGAGTGCATCCACCCAAATCTCCCCCGTCGGGCACCGCCTCCCCTGCTCCAGGCTCCGCCGCCAACCGCCCTTCCCCCTCGGGGTGCCGCCTCCCCTGCTGGAGGCTCGCGCATACCCTTCCCCGGTTGCTCGCCCCCGGCCACGCTGCCCCCCCCCCCCCAAGGTCGATGCCCCCCTCCCCCGACCCTGCCGCACTACTCGAGCCCCCCCCCCCCCACAGGTTGATGCCCCCCTCCCCCGACCCTGTCGCGTTGCTCGAGACCCCCCCGCCAATCGCCCTCCCTTGACCCTGCCGGGCTCCCCCGACCCTGCCGCGTTGCTCGAGACCCCCCCCCCCCACCAACCGCCCGACCCTGCCGGGCACGATGCACCCCCCCCCCAGGTCGATGCCCCCCTCCCTCGACTCTACCGCCCTGCTCGATCTCCCCGCGCGCATCTGTCGCCTCCTCTGCTCTAGCTAGAAGCCCCCTCGGTCGGCCACGCTGCCCCCCCCCCCAGGTCGATGCCACCCTCCCCCGACCCTGTCGCGCTGCTCGAGACCCCCCCCCCCCCAGGTCGATGCCCCCGACCCTACCGCCCTGCTCGAGCTCCCCGCGCGCATCCGCCGCCTCCTCTGCTCCAGCTAGAAGCCCCCTCGGCCGGCCTCGTAAAGCCTCCTCCGACCGTGCTGCCTCCCCTGCACGAGCCCCCCTCCCTTTTTTCTCTTATTTAATTCTAGCCATCCGATCGTAGTTGGTTAGATTAACTCGTTTTTAACCTAAGGAAGTTAACTCTGGGTGTGTCAATTTAACGGTAGGGTTCGTGGGGTAAGACGGAGCAAGTTTACGGGGTTGAGGGAGAAATTAGGATGTTTCAAAGGTCGTAGAGGTAATTTGCAAAGTTTCTAAGGTCTGCCGGGTAAAAATCCCAAAATGTAATTATGCACAATAGTCGAAGAACGGTAAGATGGGAAGTGTGATGTCCCTAAAATTAGATAAATAATCAAATTAGTCCAACTAAATTCATTAAAGTTGGATTTGGACAGATCACACATCCGAGTATTCATTACGAGAATAATGGATATATTAGTTTAAATAAATAAGCAAATTGTGTGAAATGGCCCTACATTGCAAGGCATATATGAAGCTAACTTTGGCACAAGAGCCAATTAGAAAAGACAACTGGAAAATTTCACCCCAAGTTTGAATGCAGAGTTGTCGATTATTAGCTAATGACATCCCTCTCCCACATACAGGTAAAACTTGTAATTTTTCTTGGAAATTTTATTGGGACAAAATATATTGACCTTAGTATTCTATAACGCATCTGATCATACCAAAATCAACATTAACTAAATTTGTGCAATTCAAAACTCAATGGAGAAAATTACATGATTTTGATGAAATTTGATCCAAGTTTTGGAACTTATATATTGTGTGGCGTTCGCTTTTGCAAGGTAATCAGCCTTCCCTTCATGTGATAGGATACACCATCATGCACAAGAATCAGGTCGCTCAAGCATGCAACCACTCAAGTACAAGCACATGCAAGCATGCAAGAACATGCACTAAAGTTTCTCTCTTATTAGCAAGAAGACTCGCTGTAGACAGGGTAGGTGAAGAATGAACACCCCCTCCCCCATACACACATGACGAAATAGAAGTTACACACCATTAGTAAAACGATTTTAAGGATCCTAAATTTTAGTCAAATCAAGCAAACGTGTTATTGGTTTTACATGTAAAAGTTGTACTATAACGACTGTAGGATAAAATAGGGTTTTCATGAAACATACATTCAATGGCTGATGATGTTTAATCAATTATTTTTATAATTATTAGGAATCATAATTAATTGAATCGGATTCATAATTTCCATGATTTTTTATTGAATGATAAGAACATTACGTAAGAAGGTTTGATGATCCAATCATCAACAGACCCATCGCCACTAAATATGGAATATCTAGAGCATACCGAGTCAAAATTACACGAAATAAATTCGAGCAGTTTGCTGGTTTTATTCTCTACTTAATCCAATTGCTTATTTCATGTTTCATACTGGAAAAATAGTAAGCAAAAAGTAATTTCCTACAGGTCCATGAATACATGCAAAACAATATCACTGCATGAACTTTTTGAATTTCATTCATGCACTTTTGGCACCAATAGTGGGATACTATTTTTTAGAAATATTTAAAATTTCTTAATACGTTATGTTGTCGCTTTGCTTGTAATTCCACCAAATGACACCGAACACTTTGATTGTATCAAAAGGGGAATTATGTCATTTGCAACTTCATATGGTACCCGTCCTTGGCCATATGTAGACTATGAGAAAGTCCTCTGTCACGTGTCCTCTGAACCACATGGATGTACGAAGACCTCTATCGCATGGAAGTTCCAGCCTCAAGACTTAGGGGTGTTACAATGGGAACCAACATATATGAGTGTGACTGAATAATAAAAACATGGTATTATTTATATCTTTTGTACTCGTATGTTTAAAAACACCATTGTATTTATGTTTGATTTGGACTCAATATTGATGTAGTACAATAGCCATGATTCAGTTGTGGGAGAAATACATTGCAATAATATATCATGGACTATTTATAATTCGAAGTTACTGTATGTATTGTGTAAGCAATTTAATTATTTGGAATAAACATGCGCACCTAGACAAACAATATCTATGAGTTTAAGTTAATATATATGGTACACAACATAGAAGTGAATATGGTATTTGAAAGCTCAAAAATCGGTGCGCTAAAATGTAGGTTTTAGATGTCATTGTGAACAAACTCGAATCTAAGCATTTTCAAATAAATAAAACTAAGAACAAGCTGTAACTTCTAAGGAGTGTATTGACAAGTTTCAAGGTCGGGCGACAGGATGTTTTCAGCATAATTTCCGAAATGAAATAAGATCAGAAATTGATAATTATGCGAGGAATAATCCCATCATTTTCTCTTAATTTTCTGGATCCTAAAACACAATCAAACATGCACCAAACATTTGTAGATGTCTCCAAGATCCCTCAATACTTTTTGGCTATTTTTTATGATTTTCTCACTAGTTTTAATGGATTTCCAATCTAGGGGGATATGTGTAAAAAGAAACTTTAAAACTGCGGTTAAGTTGTAATAAGTGAAGACGGGATGTTTTTGTGAATTACAGAAGCTTATGAAATAAAGCATAATTTTCTAATTAAATAAAAAAGGTTTATAAGTTGCAGAAGAAACAAGAAAAAATTAGAGATTTGCATATGGATCCTCAAGGGGCCTGATTGTAATTCAAGAAACAAGGCACAAATTTTACCGAATAAGATAAGGAATTTGGAAATTTTGCAGAAAATAAATTAGAGCTTTAATAAATCACACTTTAATCCCAAAAAAACAGAAAATAAAAAGGATTGCAAAATTTACCCTTGATCTGACGGCAACGATTGTGTCCGACCATCGACGGCAGTCACGGTAGGGCTCGCAGAGGCAAGCTGTAGGTTTGGCTGAGGTTCGATGCTTGACGTGAGGTCACAGAGGTCCGGTGGTTAACACAGAGCTTGGTGATGGCAGGGGAGACTCGCAAAGGTCATTGTCTATCGGAGATGCGATCAGAACTGCTGGCGGAGGAGCTTTGGTCGGCAACTATTGGAGGAATATGTTGGTGGTGAGCATAATGGGAGAATGCGTGATGGAATCATGTGGTGCGTCCTCCATTTTCCTCCCTCTACCCTTTTGCTTTGTCGTGATTCTCCCCTTATAGGGTTTGCAACTATGTGGATGTAGAACACGAATTTTGCAGAGGTCGTGTTAACTCACAAGGCGAATCAACAGTCATTGATTTGACCTCCAGCGAAATCCGAAATTCAAACAACAATTAACCCACAACAATCAAATAAAACAATGGAAGCAATATGTGTAGTTAAAATTTATTATAACTCTACAAAGGATGTGTATAGTGTGCAAGCAGTGTAGAGGTCGAACACAGGGAGCAGACAGGTAGAACAGGGCAAAATTGCTCAAAATGTGAATGTGATCAAGTGTCTATCTATACTATTTTTTGTGGGTTTTTAATTTTTAATTTTTTATTTTATTTTTAATTTTATATTTTTTGTATTTTGATTTTTAATTTACTGATTTTATATTTTCTTTTTGTATTTTATATTTTATATTTTCTTTTTCTACAATAGAATATATGTACAATATAAGAGGGAGAAGAATAGAGTATTTATAAAAATAGGTAAAAATAAGGATAATCAGGAAATAAAGTATTTTTGTTCTTTTTGTATTTTTCTAATATTTTTTTGATTTTCTAGATTTTCCCTAATTTTTTGGTATTTTTAAAGTCAAAAATACTATAAAACAGTGAAAGAAATTGCTGGCCGAAATTAAAATGGGAATGAAAAATAGTAAACAGTAACTAAATTTTCTTAAATTAATTTTAAATGAAAGACAATAAAATATAGAAAATTCGGAAACAGAGATTGTATTTTTAGAATTTTTTATGGATTTTTAAGATTTTTATGAATGTTTTTAGAGTTTTATATTTTTTAGGAGTTTCCTTTTATATTTTTTATGATTTTTGGTCTTAAACTAAAACACACTAAAAGAACACAATATATTTTTTTGGGAATTTTCTGATTGTTTTTATAATTTTTATGGATTTTATAATGCAAACAGTACTGAAAATGGTTGTTTTTGAATTTTTATAAATACTAAAATGCAATAAAATGCAAAAATAAAAATATGGTGAGGATCTATAATGCAACAGGAACTTATACTATTTTTTGGTAATTTTTGGAGTTTTATAGATGCGTGCAAAAAATAGAGGAAGCAGCAAGAAAATATACACAGGCCAGGGGTATTAATGTAATTATCAGAAAAGTCAGGGCCTAAGTGTAAATTTCCGCAAAACTTACAACTATATAAAAACTTTTCCCGACCAAATACCAATAGCTAAAGCCGCGAGGGTCTTTTGGCAAAAAGCCCACCTACGTGCGTGCGACGCACGCGCCTGGGGAGGACTAAAAAGCAAATATCCAAAAACTCAGGGGCTGTATTGCAAAAACACCAGAACTATTTTAATTGTAGTTGAAAGTTTAGGTACTGAAGGTAAATACACAAAATTGCCCGGGGTCCTCCTGCAAAATGCCCATACGCACGTGACGAGCACGTGCGCCAGGCGGGGACCAAAACGTAATATAACAAAACAAGAGGGGGCTTACTGCAAATATTACAAAAAATTAATAACGGCCAATGAATGTTTGCAGATCTAATAAGTAAATACAAAAACCAGCGGGAAAAGTATGCAAAATACCCCGCCTGCGTGATCGGACGGTGGGGCAGTCCCACTTATCCATGTGTCGTTATCTCCTTGCGTGATACCCCTTCAGACACCAACGCCCAGGATTAGAAGGTGGAAGATCGATCGGACGGTTGGGCGCTGGGGCTCATCTGACGGTGGCTGTACTCCGCCAAGAACTGGGCGAGATCGACGGCCCAGAGGAGCGTAGCAAGAATCGGCGAAGAACAGCGGGGGGTTGAGCTTCCTCCGACGACTGCCTCTCCCCCCAGGCATGCGTGACTCCTCCAAAATGCCCAGAAGGAACCTGGGCATCTTCCCTAGCGATTGGCGGTTGCAAAATGGCGGTTGGCTCACCGGAGCACCACCACGGCAATGACGATGGGGAAGAGCTCCAGGAGCATCGGCTTTCGTAAAAAAAGTGACCCCACTGGGGTCCTTCCGCCCTGGGACCTGAAAATAAATGCGCACAATGAAAGAGGATGGTTCCAGGGCGAGCACAAGCAAGTTGAGTGGTGAGTGGCATGAGTAGTGACTCGCCGGAACGAGCTCCAGCGAGGGGGATAGTGGATGATGAATCGAGCGAAGATCAAACCAATGAAAGCATGAACTAAAGGATTACACTACTGCTAATCTATTGCAACTCAAAATAAAGAAAAACAAACAAAGACGACCTCGATTGGCTGGCAAAAGCCAATGGATGGGACCTCACGGCGGTGGCCGGAGATGGAGGTTGTGGAGCGCCCAATCAACGCATCAATTCGCCGCCCAGGATGGCTGGAGGTCTCCCTGTCACCGAGACCAGTCTGGAGCACAACAAGGGGGCCCAAAAATGAGTCAAAATGGGGTTCAAGAGGTCAAGGAGGAAGAGGGGCGCAGTTTTGAAAGATGGTCGGGGCGGCTCCAAGAATGAGGAATAGAAGGCAAATGAAGGCGATCTTGGAGGATCCAAGTGGCCGGCGTAAATCACGGATAGACAAGGAGAAAAATCCAAGAAGGCTTCAATGCTCGAGGAGGAAAGATGCGAGCCCCAGAAATTCGTGAAGATGGGTCAAAATGCATTCTGACAAGGGACAAGCTGGGGTCAGAGAGTTGACCGCGGGTCAACTCTCCAGCCACCCTGGTTGGTCCACGTGGACCAACCAGGAAAAAGCCTGAAAAAATATTCTATAAAATCATTTTAAAAAGTAAACGATTTTATTATTTTTAGGTTATTAAATAAAAAATATTTATTATTTAATAAACTATTTTATAGTGATTTTTAATTATTTTTATGAGGTCTAAAATTACAATTTACCATTTATACCCTTTATAGGTATATATGTCTATATATTTTATTATTTTATTTTTAGTTTGTATATTTATTTTTCTTTATTATTTTATAAATTTATAAAATACTTTTGTACACTTAAATATATGTTTACTATATTTTTATGAAGTATTTTGTACACTTAATAAAATAGAAGTATAAATTATATGGGTATATATACAGGTATTATACCTATGTATTATATTACAAGTATTTTATTTTTGTATTTTATTTGTGTTTTTATTCTGATTTTAATGTACATATAAATTATAAATAATATTTACAAAATTATAAAAATATAAAATTATAAAAATAATGAATAATAAGTAAAATGATTATTTTAATCTGTACAAGTATTCAATAGGGGTCCAAAACTTAACTTTTAAACCGTAGCTCTGCAAAATACGAAACCATCGCCATTAAATAGTTTATTTAATGTTATATACAATTAAAGGTGAGTTTGGTACATTTCGAGTTTTTATTTGCGAGATACAGGTTTGGGAAGTTGGAATTTTGGAATCTTATTTAGATCATATCTTTTTATCTAGATATTATTTTTGAATGAAATCAATTTTGTATTTTTCTTTATTTAATTATATATAACTTTCATGTACAAAGTTTCTTTATTTGAAGTATAAAAAGTGGAACCAAAAATAGGTCCCAAAATGAATAAAGAATGGGTAAAATAAAAGGTATTTTTATTGTATTTCGGCCCTTATCTCCCCCTACGTTATTCCTTGTCAACCTAGTCATCGAGATGCCTAGGTCTCGGGGTTTTGGGTCATAAAATATTTACAATATTTTATTCTTTTTCTTTTCTTTTCTTTATTCTATAATTTTGTCTTTAAAAACCGTATTTTATACAAAATTTACACAATTATGCATGAATGCTAAAATACCTAAATTAAGCCTATTTACATGCATTTACTAGGGTTTTTAAGGCCAAAATGATAGAATAAAGATGATAAAATGTCGATTCATCAGTGGGTTACGGTGGGGAGTGCCGGAGCAATGTAATAATTGGAAAGGAGTGTCGTTGGCGGCGGTTACAAAATAGATGACGACGGCGGTGACGACGATGACGATGGGCCAGATTGTAACTGCGTTTAGTTGACCATATCTTGACGTTGCATGTATTGATGACTCAGCGTTGGATACCGTCACGTGACGCGTTTATGGAAGAGATGGTTCATGACGTACCTGCATAAATAAAAATATTAAAAAGTGGATTTTTACATAATGAACCTTGAAATCTTTGTAAATTATACGTTCAGTCCTTTAAATATCGTTATTATCCCCTCAATCAAGTAAACTTGTTAACTCTTGCACCACATACCATGTGGTTAACTTCCATCCATTTGATAATTAAATCTGGATTCCATTAAAAAGGTACATATTCCCTCTTTTTTAATCAAAATTACAAAAGATGTCATTCATCCCTCTTCCCTCGCACCCTCCTCCTCAATCTCCTTAACGGGTCCCTCAGCCGTCCCCATCACCACCTCCTCTTCTGCATCGCATGATCTCTGCCTCCTCCATGCACGTTGTCGATAGCTTTGATCCCCTCCCCACTTGCCACTCAGAGCTCCCACCCTCTTCCATGCATGACACCCAGAGCTTGGACCCCCCTCAGCTCCCCTCCTCACGCGTCACCCAGAGCTTGGATCCCATCCCTTAGTGCCACTTAGAGATCTAGCCCACTCCCCGTGTGTCGCTTATAGCTCCAATCCACCCCACCCCCTTTGTTGCCTCTCCTCCCTGCGACGCTCGACCGCCACCCCTGGATCGGAGAAGCGGGTGGGTTGCATGGAAGGGAAGGAAGAGGAAGGAGGGGGGAGAAGAAGGAAGGAAAGAGTGGAACAAAACCTACCGTTGGATTTGTTGTATTTTGATTTAAATCAACTTTAATACAAGCAAGTTAATCAAGAAGTGTCAAATTGACGACAGGATTCGTTGGATTTATTTGGTAAAGTAAGAAAATACAAACGGATTAGGGGTGGCAATTAGGCATGGAACACCCCCTTGTAAAATGCAACGATAATTTTATAGGATATTTACACCCATAACCCTGAGAAGTTTCGTAATTACCCCAAGAACCTTCGATAATCATGAATTACATCCAGAACCCTGAATTAGTCTTAACCTTTACATGGCATAACCCCATGTGAAGTTCCGTCCTAATTCTCCGTTAAAAATGATGGAAAAAGTCATATATTAACCATTTTGTCCATCGAAATACATCCTATTTATAATATGATGCTATTTTTAGATCAAAAGAAATTGATGTCCCCTCCCCTGGCAAGCCTAAGGCCTCGTCCGAGCGTCCCCGGCAAACATCTCCCTCCGACATGCGCGCCCAACACCGGCATGCTAGCTCGAACCCTCCCCCTCACCGTGCCTCCGCCCCTTGCGTGCGAGCTCCAGGCTCTCCCGCCCATGGCTGCCCCTCCGAGCTCCAGGCCCCTCCCCCGGTTCCTCCTGGATTTCCCCTAGCCGAGAAGCCACCCTTCCCGCGCCCAGGCTGCCCCCCACCCCTTCCATGGTCAGTCCCTGCTCGAAGCCCCCCCCCCCCCCCGGCTGCCCCTACTCGAAGCCCCCTGCTCCACCCCCACCCTCCCTCCCCGCGGAAGCCCCCCTGCACAGCCCTGCTCCGCCCTGCCCGCACAGCCCTGCTCCGCCCCCCACCCTTCCTCTCCGCGGAAGCCCCCCGCACAACCCTCCTCCGCCCCTCCACCCTCCCTCCCCGGGGAAGCCCCCTCTCCGCGGAAGCCCCCCGCACAACCCTCCTCCGCCCTGAGGTCGCCCACACCCCCCAGGTCAGCGCCCACGGTAGGAGCACCCCAACCCCCAAAGCTAGCTCCGCCTGTGGTCGGAGCTGCCCCACCCAAAGCTGCCCTCCCCAGTGGTCGGAGTAGACCCCGCCCAAAGCCCCTCCGCCTGTTGCGAGTGCCAGCCCACCTCTTCTCCTTCTTTTCTTTTTTTTTTATTTTTATTTTCGATTAATCTCAACCGTTAACTCGCAGTTTGGTTAGATTAACTCAGTCATCTGGTTGAGTTAATGAAGTAAACTAACGGAAGGTTATGGGAGTAAAACGACGCAATTATTCGAGGTTTGGGGTATAATTCGTAATTATCGAGGATTCTTGGGGTAATTATAAGATTACTCAGGGTTATGGGTGTAAATATCCCTAATTTTATTATGTCATATTCGTATGTTACGTTTTAGGGTATACAATTCCTTTTGTTCTTTCCATTGTATTTTATTGTAACGTAACAAGTATACAATGAAGCGAATCGTAAGTAATTAAAGGTAGAAATGCAGTGATCTCGGTTTTTGCACAATTCAAGCATATTAACAATGATGAATCTATGATTAGTTAGTATTAACCAATACCCATATCATGTCAGTGTATATGCTTACCATGTATATTAATATAGATGCATAGCATGTAATAGTTATTATGCTCACAAAGGTTTATAAAAGAAGGATGACTAGAAAGACAGGAGATAGAGTATTAATGCTTCATAGGCAAGGAATGTTGATGGGAAAGTGTAATGTCCCTAAAATTATATAAATAATATGATTAATACAACTAGATCCATTAAAGTAGGGTTTGGACAAATCACCAAGTATAAGTATTTATTGTGAGAATAATGGATATATTGGTTTGAATAAACACGCAAAATATGTGAAATGGTCTTTTTGTCCTCTATTATTAGCTATTTAGTTACACCCTCCCCACATACATGTAAAACTCTTATTTTCTCTCTATACTTCATCGGGACAAAATATATTAGCTTTATTCTTCTCTAATGCATCTCATCAAACCAAAAGCAACAACAATTGAATCAGCGCAGTTGTAAACTCAATGGAGAAAAATACAGAATTTGAGAACCCACCTTATGGTATGGTGGTAGAAGCAATGAGCTTCCACTCTAAAAACCATGGTTCAACCCCACCCTCCCCTTAATCATTAAAAAATACATAATTTTGATTAAAAGAAGGATCCAAGTTCCATTTAAAATTAGATCCACTTGACCACTTATTAGTTGAGATGCAAAGAGACCACGTGTTTGTATAAATATCACTTCTACTTGAACAACCACATTCGAGAGGAAAGAGCTCACTAGAGAATCGAGGAGATGTATATGAGGTGTCGAAGTTTAACCAGAGAAAGGTAAGGGATAACAAATAATTGGGTAAGTGATGTATATCGTGAGTACTTAGTTAAACATGTCTTTAATGATTAATGTTTCATCATATGCTTAATTGACCATTAGATCTATAAAAAGTAAAGGTTGTACATAAAATTATGCAAAGGAGGCGAGTGGTTTCACATCCTTAGTATTATATTAGTTTTCCCAATTTTTTATATATTTTTATGTATTTTATGTGATTTTTTGTAATATTCTATCATTTTTTAAAATTTCAACATCTTGAAAATGATGGAATTAAAATTGATTATGGTCATACAAGAAAACATGTAGTTTACATGGTATAAAACCTTAGGTTTTTGACATGTCAGAGGTTGCCAATTTCTAAACTGCGTAATGATCATTTTATTTTGTTTAAATTTTTAATACCTTTTCAATAAGTCCAAGAGCATCAAATTTTGAGTACCATAGCTCACGTTATGAGTGTTCTAATGTAAACTATTCTTATCCATGCAAGGATATATAAAATATTCGAAAATACTCATTTGACTATAAATATAAGAGAGGTAAACAATCCCCTCAACCCTATCCTCACACTGTCTCCCCTTGTCGAACCACCATCTTTTTGTCATAAAACAATCTTGAAAAGCCATCGATGTCATCCAAGTTTTGCTCGTTTGATGATCCAAAGATGTCCTCGTGCAGAAAAACATGAAGTTACTATCGTGCACATGTTCCTGTGGACATATGAACCGCTAAAGACGTCGTGAGAGAATATCATGAGGGAACATTCTCAAAGGTAATGAAAGTCGCCTTCTCCTTGTTGTTGGCTCCACGTGGTTTTCACGGTTCTCTGTGTTTGAATAATTCTTGAGTCATAGGTGTTTCTCGTGGCATGTTCTCCGTACTTTTGATGTCGTATTGCACCATGTTTTATGTGAATGCCATGCATAAAGGCAAGTGAAAATTACGTCCAAAATGAGTTGAGGATGGAGATGCAACAACTAAATAAAGGGAAACAAAAATGATAACACTACAGACTTGTGGATCTTTTGGGATGCTACATGGTGACGGTCAAGGAACATCAACCCACTATGTAATCAGAGGAGACGGTTTCGACGCCACCGTTCCTTCTGTTATGTACAAGGGACGATCTTTGTTGATCATCCCTGATCCATCAGTAGCGACGGTTATTTAACCATTCCGTACGAGTACAACTTCTGCTTGTTTCTTCTGTCAGCGGGGACCGTAGGGGACGTTCTTAACTGTCCCCTATACATCACTATTGACGTCGTGAAATACCTCACAATGGATGGTGTCAACTGCCCCTTATATATTAGTAGAAGGGACGGTTGGAGGACCATCAACGATGTGTCTGTACGGACGGGGCATGTGAAAAATATTTGTACCCAAAGAGGACGGTTCTCTTATAATCGTCCTTGATCATTATTAAAGGGGACGGTCGAATGACCGTCCGCGATGGTCTTATACCCCCCCCCCCCCCGGCTCGAGTCCTTTCCTCATTCCGCTGCTCATAACCCATAGCCCAACGCTGCCGCCCGAGCTCCTCCTCCCCTACCACCATCGCTCGAGCTTCTCCTCCCTTTAGAAGCCTCCATCGACGCCGTCGGCACCTTCCCCGGCTCTCAGTTGACGACGCTTACTGTCCTCTTCTTAAGTTGTGCGTACTTTCCAACTTTTTCATTTGTAATGCATTATTGTTTAAAATAGACTTGTTTTTAACTATTTTTTGTTTTTAAACAAATAGTGTAGTCTTTATGATTAATCATTGTCATTATTTGTCTTTAGTCATACTATTTAGTTGTAATTAACAGATTTCAAATGATGTATTTAAAAGATTTCAAATGATGTTGTAATTAAAACTTTTCTACTAATGATGTTTTTGAAGTAGTAATTGGTGTAGTTGCTATACTTATGATGAACACTTGTAATGAAAAAAGTTATAAATTATAATTAATGTTATACACAATGCTTAGAGAATATTACTAGAATTATTAGAGTATAGGAAAGATAGTGTACGAGAGATGCATATGAGATATTAACCTTGTTGTTATCTTTCGATCTTTATCTTTAGGAAATAGATAAAAGTTGGATGAACAAAAGGATTGGTGATTATCAGACATATAACAAAGGTGTTATCGGATTCCTAGATTGGGCATTTTGATGTGAGTCACTCTATCATATTGTAGGAGGTGAAGGAGATAAGATTCATTGTCCTTGCATAAGATGCAAGAACACTCTAAGTCACAAATCGAAATGTACTTTACAATATGATATTAAACGATTTTCGGCTTCACTATACGAATTGGACATATCATGGTGAATGATTAATATTTACAGAAGTCAATGATGTCTCGATTGATAATGAAAGAGAAATGTCTGAAATAGATGATCGCAGTGGTATTTGAGACGTTAGACAATATTCGAGGGCAACTATGTTAGTGGGTGGATTATACCTGTCATGACAAAACTGAGATACTTCTTTGATGTTAACGAAGAGGAAGATGCATTGGATAATGATGTTACATACCATAATATTTCAAATGATTTTTTCATTATATAGTAGACAAAGACATTGCTACTAGCAACGTGAGATAATGTTATTTTTTTTATATTCAAATAATATATTTTTTTGTAATCGATCTAAATGTATTTTTTTAATTATATGCTATTGAAACGCATATATGGCTCCTAGACCTAGACGTATTCGGGAAGTTCTCGAACCCGCTCAGCAACCACAGGGAGGATCTTCTGATCCCGACAGTGGCGGATCTCAGAGACGACGGGGATCGTTCAATGTAGGTTCTTGGATTATCTTGCACCCGAGCAGACATTACATGTTTGTATCATCGGAGAAGATGCAGTGGGGGAGAAATCCACGGAGTTTCGGAGTTACCTTGGCCAAGTTGCTCGTGCTCATGTCCCATCACGACGCATGACTTTCGATAGCTTCCTTATGTTGCCAAGGCTATCATACTATCTGATTTGGAGGTATTCTACAATTAAATCTTTATTTGCACTATTTTAATGTACTCATATATTTTATTCATCTTGTACCATGTTGTTTTTGCATGGGAATGAAATGCCAACGTCGATGTCCAGATTTGTTTTCATGCGGCTGAGATGTTATGTCGATACAAGGGACGCATAAAGGCAAAGGTAACAACATTTGTATATATACTTAAAAGAAAATATGAACACTTACGATATTTTTTCCCTCTATTTAGCATTACAACCCCCAGATTCCATATGAGCAACTACAGAATGTCTCACCAGGTGTTACACCAGATCAATGGAGGGACTTAATCAATTTTTGATCCAGCGGGGAATTCGCGGTATGTAAAATTTTTCCTAGTTCACTATTTTATGTTTGTACTAACTTTGATTAGTAATAGGCGATATCTACAAAAAATACTTCGAACCGCTCCAAAGGTTTTAGATCCACCCACAAGATGGAGAGAAAGAACACAAACCAGTTGAAGGATGACTTTGTAAACATCAACAAATTTAATTATGAAAATAATTTTAGAATCTATTTTAAAAAATATTTTAGTTATGTTTTTTTAGTTGAGGGATAATGATAAAGAAAATGACATGAATAGAGGTTTTTGCGGGGACAAAGAGTAGAGACGTAGGAGGAGAAGTGCAGCGGGTTGATGACGCCTACGCACCATCATGTATGCAAATTATATTATTAATTTTGAGAATATTTAATATTGATTTTTAAATAATATATGTATCCATGCTGCAGGAAGAAATGATTACTCTCTCCACCACCACCTCACTAGATAGCACAGGGATGAGCACACTCCCTTTATCTGTTGATGAAGCATTCCTTCAAACCACAGGTCTAGAACACAGTGGACACATATGTTACGGAGGACGCGGAGAAACAATCCGTACATGGTACGGAGTGGGTGATGCAAGTGGGTCTCGAACCTCGTCGCAAGGGAGCCAGGGAGGGGAGATGGAGAGGAAGTTGCACGACGTCAAGACAAAGATACCCGCACAGGATGAGAAAATGGCTAAGATGCGTATAGATATGGCGAATGTTATGGCATACATTACCCGTCTCCAAATTCATGTCGAGTGATCAGTAGACTCGGTGATAATGAGGAAAGTGAAGAAGAGAGGGGTAGAAGTAAGGAATCATGGTAGATTACGTTAGATATAGAATATGTATGTTAATTTTTAGCAGTATCTTGAACAATTAGGTTATTGTAACTTAAAGTATTGTACATTATTGTAATTAAGTAAGAATTTTGATGTCTTTATAGTAAAACCACGTAAATAATACATTATAACGAATTGCAAGAGGAGTAAGAATTTTGACCATCCCCTATATACTCCTCTTGCAAAATCCATTATCACAAAAATATCCATCACTTTTATTATTCCAGGCTCTTGATGTTTGCTTTAAGCCATGCAAGAATTTACGGAGATGGTCAACTTTTTCTTCATTATCTTTGGAGATATATCCTTAAGATTATTCCGCATAAACCTCTTCTTCAAGATCTTCATTAAAAAATGCAGATTTAACATCAAATTGATAAAATTGGTAACTTCTTTTGAGCAACAAGTGCAAGTAAGGTTCTGATTGTCTCCATACGAGCAACGCGTGCAAAAGTTTTATTGTAATCAATATCTGCTTGTTGCGAGTAGCCTTTGGCAACCAATCGTGATTTATACTTGTCAATGGAACCGTCTTCATTATATTTGACTTTATAGATCCATTTAAGACCAATGGCATCATTATCTTTAAGACGGTCCACGAGCTCTCAAGTGTGATTTCAATTAATGACTGCAATCTCTTCATGTATTGCTTGAATCCATACTTCTTCTTTAACCGTTTCTTCAAATTTTTGTGACTTGCAAGCAAACGAAGCAACAACAGAAGATGATGCATAAATTTCTTCGAGGGACCGTACCTTTTGTTATGGATGTTTTGAGTCAGAGGCATTTGGCCCAATTGGTCTTTGAATTGAAGGGAAAATATCTTCATCATTTGGATTGTCTTCCTTAGCTGCAACTTGCTTTTATGGTATAGAAGATCATTCCATTTCCATGAAGATGTTTCACCAAAGACGACATCTCTAGATATAGTCAATTTTCCTTCTTTGGGCTCGTATAGTCTGTAAGCTTTCAATTCATCACAATATCCGATGAAGATATAATTTTCTCATTTTTCATCAAACTCTTCTTGTCTAACTTGAGATGGAATATGAACATATGCAATAGAGTCAAAGATTTTGAAATGACTAACATTGGCCTTTTTTTCATATCATGCTTCATAAGGTGTTCTATCTAATACTGCTTTTGTAAGTGATCTATTTAATATATAAATCATGGTATTTACCGTCTCTGCCCAAAGTTGTTAGGAAGCCCCTTACCTTTCAGCATGCTTCTTGTCATCTCAAAGATCGTGTGATTTCTTCTTTCAACTACTCTATTTTTTTGAGGAGTATATCTTTTTGTTAGCTCCTTATTGATTCTTTGAGTTATGTAGAAGTCTTGAAATTCTTTACATGTAAATTCTCCTCCACGATCCGATCTGAAGATTTATTTTTCTTCAATCTTGCTTTTCAACAAAAGATTTAAACTTGATGAAAGTAGAAAAGACTTCTGACTTTTTTTTAAGAAGTAAAGCCACATCATTCTACTATGATCATCAACAAAAAATAAAAAGTACCTGGCTCCATTGATATATAGAGTTTGAGTTGATCTACATACATATGAGTGTACCAACTCAAGCGGAGATTTTACTCTCCGTGATGTTTTAATAAAAGGTAATCTATGCATCTTGCCATATATGCATCATTCACATATGCTTTCATCTTTCTTAATGAATGGAAGTTTAACTAACAAGTTTTTCTGCTTTGATAGCATGATGCTTCTAAAATTTAAATGTCCAAACCTTAAATACCATAATAAAGAATCATCTTCAATTGTAGCTTTTAATACTTAGCCTTCTTTTAAAAGGCATTGATAATGGAAGGACTTTATTTGGAGTTATTTTAATATCTGCAATTAGTAGGTTTCTTCTTTTATCAAACATTTTACATACTACATTATCAAAACTTAGGGAATATCCATTATTCATAAGTTGATCTGCACTTAGAAGATTCTCAGTTAAGCATGGAATATAGAAAATATCATCAATGAGTTTAGAAGTACCTTTCTTTGTTTGTATTGTAATAAATCCTTTGCCTTCCACACTCTGTAGCTTTCTGTCTCCAAGCTTAACTTGTAAACTATGCTCTTTTTCAAGGCTCACAAATGCATCTTTGTTCCATGTTATGTGGTTACTATAACCATTGTCGACATACCAAATATATATATAGACACTTCTTTCGTATTCATGCTGAAATAAAAGTAATGGATTGGAATCCTCACCTTTCGCAATATAACTAGACTCTGTCTTTTTGCATCCAATAATCCCTTTGGAAATGATTTGCAATCTTACACTTTGTACATCGGAATTTACAATTCTTATATTCATTATTATCTTTCTTGTAAATGATGCAATAAGAAGAATACTTTCTTATATCTAGAGCTCTTTGATTGTATCTTCCTTTTAATCTTTCATTGTCTTAACTTTATAAGATCCATATCTTTCACTGTGCTCTTGTCTCTTATAAATTATCCCACTTTTTCCTTGTTGTAATCTTCATTCTTAGCTTTTGAAGATGCTCATTTTTATTTAAAATACTTACTCCAAGGTTTGATTAGTAAACATGCTAATTCTTTGCTCATTTTTTTCAAGTGAGCCCATTAATTCATATACAGAAAGAGAAGATAAATCTTTGGATTCTTCAATAGCAGCAACAATATGATTAACTTTAGCATGTAAACTTTTAAAATATGTTCAACAACCTTCTTATCAGCATTAGTATGCCCATGACTTCGAATTTGATTTAAAATAATAGAATCTCTTAAAAAGAACCCTTGGATAATTTCACCATCTTTCATGAAGAGATTATCAAAATCTCTCCATAAAGATTAAAACTTGATAGAAATTACGTTGGCGGATCGTTGAAATTCTTTCTATAAAATCTTCCATGCTTCTTTAGAAGTAGTTGCTCCAAAAATGCGAGGAAAGATAGATTTGCTTACTCCTTCTTGGATGAAGAGAAAGGCCTTTGCATCTTTCTTATTGTTCTCCTTGAGTTTTCCTTCTTTCCTTCATTTAATGAAGCAAGTACATTTGCATTTTTAACATCCTCATAACCTGTTAGAACAAGATCCCACAAGTCTTGTGATATAAAAAGAGTATTCATCTGAAGACTCCAATAATCATAACCTTCTCCATCGAATATATGAATGAAGCTTTGATTGTAGTTGAATAAAGGTGTATTGGAGGTGGATGCCATAGTGTGGAGAAACAAGGAAAATATTTCAACCAGAATGAAAGGATGATAAGACTCTGATACCAAACTTGTTAAAGCAAAAGAAGATTGTTGATGAATAAGAAGTAAATTAGAGTGAGAGACTATAGATTAATGTGCAAGATAGATGTGAACTCAAAAACTTCTTTTCATTGAAACTTGAACGTGCATACAAGACTTGAACTTTTATAAGAACAGGATTTACAATGTTTACAATAAAGGAATGACTTACAGGACTTGGAAGGGGGATGATTCTTGTGGTGGTTGTAGATGTATTGTGCTTCTCTTGTGTTGTGTTTGAAATGGGGATATCTTGGATGATATTTATAGGCCCTCGAGAGGATGGAGATATTTTGGAAGAGATGTCTAGAATCATCTTTGATGCTTATCTTTTAAGAGAAAATATTTATATATTTTAGCAGGAGATGGAGAAATATGTAGATATTTTCTCTGCCTCTCTCTCTAGAATCTTCTCTTAAATGCTAATCTTCATGAAGCTTCTCTATATGTGGGTGGAGGATAGTAATCCCACATCTCATATGAGAGGAGAATTGCATGCACATAAGTACAAGAGCCCATTAGTGATAACAATTCTTCATGGAGAAAATTACAAGTTATACATACTTTCAATAATAGCCTCTTGAATTTAACTTAAGTGTTAGCATCGTGAGAGGTGTTTTTGAGTGTGGTTATGAAGTCAGAGATAATGTAATATATTTAATCCTATTCAATCATGAATAGGGGTACTTGAGGGTTCCACCTACGAAGCATTATACTAAGTAACTCGCATGGCAAAGGCCTATAAGTTTTGCACTTAGATGTGCTTACATATGAACAAGAGCCAAGATTCATTCGAGTTTTGTGCTCTACACGGTTGAGGAATTTTGACATGTAGTGAGCTTATGATGATTATGATATCATTTAGTGAATGAATATCATTAGAATAACTAAATACACACGTTGTATGCTTGATATGTTGCGAGTTAAAGTAACATTGTCTAGGCATGTTGCACAATTTGGATATGTATACCCTTCACTTTTACAATTATAACAGTAGTTAGAGTTAGCCTCATCGATGGAAATTTGCTCGTAATGTTGCCTTCATGTGGATCCAACAATGTACTTAGCATCAACCACAACTTCTTTCCTTCCAATATACAATCCCATTATCTTTGAGAGAAACCACAATGAAATACTTTTGAAAGTATTTTATACTTTCTACAATATACTTTTGTTTCTCGTTGTGGACGTGGAATATATGAATTTGATAAATGAGAATGTTCCATATCATTGTATGTTATTTTCTCCTGTTATTATATACTTCAAATGTTAATTTAATGTACACGAGTTGGTTTGTTGAGTATCAGAATCAAGAGAGAGTTGGACCATAGATTCGATTGGCTCGTCATGTTTGTCCAAAATACGAGGACGTCATATATAGTCCTTAAAATTTCCTAACCTGAGAATATTAACAAACAAAGATGATCAGTGATTTAATGATAAGTATTTAAAATTTTTAGGCTAAAGTATGCCAAATAATAACTTAATCTTAAAATAAAATAAGATCAATGTTACTTAAGTAAAATTTAGGATAATTAGAATAATAAATTAACGTTAATGTAATTATATTGAAATAAAACCACCTCAATCAGACAATACAACATATATCTCAAGTCAACTAGATTAAACTGTGTTAATTACTCGATAAATGCAAGCCTAAACTTAACCAAGACAAATATCATCCAACAAAGCTATTGTAGTGCAACACAAATCATCCAATCATGCAACAATGCAAGAAAAGAATCACACCAATTCTCCTCAGTAAATATAAGCTTGTAAAGTTTTATTTCTCTGAGATATTGCTTTTTTATTGCTCTCTTCATTTTCTTTTTCATTTTTTCAGCTCTGTCTAACCTTTGTAATTTAAGAAAATATGTTTTTTATCGATTTGGTTCAACTTTCATAGTAAGTATGTTTATGCACATGTCGTGCTACTTATTTACTTGGGGTGCACATATTTATGATTGCTAATGACATAAAACTTACAATTAATTGCCCGATTGCTTTTTCGATTTTATAAAACCGCAAATATGCATTGTAACGTTCGGGTCCGCTTAAAGTCAAACTCAACCCAATTAGGGTCCATATAATTCAATAAAGTTATCAATCAACATTAAATGATCAAAATCAATCTATTTACTACGAAACAAAAGTCTTTTGGTCGCCATCAATAAAAAGTCGATCGCATAGTAATGCATTCCACGAAAAAGCTGCACCACGAAATTGGAAACCACGTAACAAATCGAGATAAGCTAAAAATTTAATTTAATAAAATAACACCAACAGAATTGATCGTTCGTCAATCGAAGATCGTTTGGTATTTTAAAATCATAAAATCTAACCATAAACCAAAATCGTGTCTCGAGAACTTCGAGAATTAATACCTGATCCAAAATATATCAATTTATACTCATATTAGTCGTAGTTCAGAGATGGTCAAAATGGGATATTATTCGTAAAAATCAGATACTCGAGATGTGAATTCGGAAGACTTTTGTATTTTAAAGAAAAGACATAAATAAATAAATAAAGGGATTTTTACACCCATAACCCTGAGTAATTTCGCAATAACATTCATAACCCTGCATAATCGTGAATTACATGAGGAACCTCGAGTAATGCTTAACTCTTACATGGCATAACCCTGTGTCATGTTTCGTTTGCAATGCCCGTTATGTTTCACGTTTTCTGTTAAAAATACAGAAATGCCCTTAATATTCATTGTTATTTACAAAACATGCCATCCACACTCGCCTCTCCTCCCTGCCGAGCACCTCCTGCAACCCGCCCTCCCCCGCGTCGACGGACCTGCAAAAGCTCCCCCTCCCCCCCCCCCCCCCCCCCCGCGTTAACCCACCTGCACCGCCCCCGCGTCAACCTATGTCGATGGACCTACAAAAGGCCCCTTCCTGTCGCGTTAACCCACCTGCACCTCCTGATGAATCTACGTTTCATCATCGCTATTCTATCATTTTGGCCTTAAAAAACCCTAGTAAATGCGTGTAAATACTGTTAATTTAGGCATTTTAGCATCCATGCATCATTGTGTAAATAGTATATAAAATGCGGTTTTTAAAGATAAAATTATAGAATAAAGAAAAGAAAAGAAAAAGAATAAAATATTGTAAATATTTTATGATCCGAAACCCTGAGACCTAAACATCTCGATGACTAGGTCGACAAGGAATAAGGTAGGGGGAGATAAGGGCCAAAATACAATAAAAATACCTTTTATTTAATTCATTCTTTATTCATTTTGGGACATATTTTTGGTTCCACTTTTTATACTTCAAATAAAGAAACTTTGTACATGAAAGTTGTAAATAACTAAATATAGAAAAATACAAAATTGATTTCACATAAAAATAATACATAGATAAAAAGTTATGATCTGAATAATATTCCAGAATCCCAACTTCCCAGACCTGTATCTCGCAAATAAAAACTCCAAATGCATCAAAGTCACCTTTAATTGTATATAGTTTAAAATAAGCTATTTAATGGCAATGGTTTCGCATTTGGCGGAGCTACGGTTTGAAAGTTGAGTTTTAGACCCCTATTGTATACTTGTACAGATTAAAATAATCATTTTATTATCTATTCATTATTGTTATGTTTTTATATTTTTATAATTTTATAAATATTACTTATAATATATTTATACATTAAAATAGGAATAAAACAAAAATAAAACACAAAATAAAATACTTATCTATAATACATAGGTATAATACCTATACATATACATGTATAATTAATACTTATATTTTATTAAGTATACAAAATACTTCAGAAAAATAAAATAAAAATATATTTAAGTGTATAAAAATACTTTATAATAAAAATAAATAAATAAATTAAATTCACAAAAAATAAAAATATTAAATATGTAGATAAAGATACCTATAAAGGCATAAAAGGTAACTTGTAATTATACACCTCATAAATATAATTAAAAATCATCATAAAATATTTTATAAAATAATAAACATTTTTTATTTAATAACAAAAATTAATAAAATCATTTACTATTTTAAATCGATTTAACAAGTATTTTTTTCAAGGAATTTTCTGGTTGGTCCACGTGGACCAACCAGAAGGCTCCGTTGGTTGACCTCGGTCAACTCTCTGACCGAGGTCTGAAACATGTCAGAGATGTGTTTTGACCCATTTTCTCATTTTGTTCGAGGTCGCCTCGTTCCTCTTTTCACGATACTCCCTTTGCGACTGTTTCTCCTCGAGAAACCCTCTTACACACCCAGTGATTCACTCGGGGATTGGATCCTTGAGATCGTTGCTACACCTCGATCTTGTAGCCCTCATCACCAACTTGTACAAAACACCCCCTCCTCTTCCTTTCAATTTTGAACCGGCTTTGAGAGCATCAGACCTCCGGACGCGGGTAGGGTGAGGCTCCAGTGACAGGGGAGACTCCCCACACCCCCCGTTAAGGTGCGACGAGGCTCGAAGGCCGTGTTCCAGCCACCTCCGGCCACCTTGGCCGTGAGGTCCCATCTCGCCATTCCTAGGCTCGAGGTTCGCTATTTCCTTAGTTTTTCTTACATTTTCTCCGTCTATGTAGTTATAGCTTCCAATCCCTTCGTTACTTTTCGTGCCTTACCCAATCCACCACTCAATCCACCTCTCGTCGGAGCTTGCTCCGGCGAGAATCCATTTGCACCATCCCCGCATCTTTCTTCCATCTGGAAGGTTGCAGCATTTTGCCCGCGTCCTTCTTAACTAGTTTTTGCAGGCCGCATGAGTAAAGGATCCCCTGGAGGGGGTCGATTTTGGAAAAGTTTGGTACCTGAAGCCACCTACAACTCCCGACCTTGCGGAGGCGCGTTAGGGCTCGTCAGTCCATTTTGACTCCCCCGTCGAGTCGGTGAGCCTTCCAGTCGTCCTCGGAGGCCTTCTACGGCAAGAACGATGGCCGGAGTAGCACCCAGTTGACGATCGAAGCTCGCGCCACCATCTGTTCTTCCCTGTTCTTGGAGAGGGACCCAAAACCGTCGGATCGTATGTCGAGTCCAGACTCTCCAGCTACCGTAGGATCAGATCCTGCCCAGCCGTCCGATCGATCTTCCACGTTCTAATCTCGACCGTCGACGGGCGAAGGGGTATCGGCTCGTGACAACGCGACACCTGGCTTAAGTTAAGCGAATCTGACCGTCCGCTTCACAAGAGACGTGGGTATTTTGCTTATAAACCCTTGCGCATTTTGTTACTATTTGATTAGTCCTTCAAAA
>JAZKJV010009956.1:0-51291 GCA_037367405.1 Ottelia alismoides
TGGCGGGCGGGTTTTACGGGCATGCCGCAGATCGTGATCTGGGTTACGAGGTGCACAGGTCTACAAGCAGGCACAAGCACGTACACGTACGCACAACGTTGTGCGGCTGTTCGGATGGCTAGTGTTTACTAGCTTGCACAGCAGCAGGGGGGAGGGGAGGAGTTTCCGAGCGGTCATGTACATGCTGCCGTGGCGGAATGGACAAAGGCAGGACGCCCTCCTGAGTCCCACCCCACCCCCTGCCGCAGCGTGCTCGCGCTCCCGCTCGGTCAGCAGACTCCCCTCGCTCCCGCGCTCCGCGCCCCTCGGGGGCTCGCGGCACCATACACGGTACGAGCCGTGCGCCCACCACCCAACCTGTGCGCGCGCCTGCGCGCCCCCCGGCGCATGCCTTTTTGTGTACGGCACGTACGTCAAAGTACACGAGCGGCAGGGTCCTGGTCCAGGTACAGCGCGCGGGTGCGCGTGAGCTCCGCCAGCGACTGCTTGCTGCGGGCGGGAATTGGGTCGGGGTGGGTGGGTGCGTGTGGTTGGGGGTGGGTGGGGGTGGGTGGGGGGAGGCAGGACCGGCTAGCTAGGACCGGGTGGGCAGGGCACTGACACTTGAACTGCACAGGAGGGCATGTGCATGCATGCACGCAGCAGGGCATATGGGGTAGAGGGACAGAGGGTGCAGCGCCAGCGGCTGGCTGGCTGTCGCCCCAACCGGAGCCGCGCGCCGCGGCGGCCCTTCAGCCGGTACGACGGCGGGTACAGCACCGCCGGCCCGCGTGCGGCGGCGCAGCAGAGCACAGCACAGCGCGGCCACCCATGCACGCACGCCGCGCCGCATGCGGGCTGAGGGTCGCCCGCTACACACGTGTGCCGCTACACACGTGTGCCGCTACACACGTGTGCCGCTACACACGTGTGCCGCAGGCCTTGCTCCCCTCCTCACCCCACAACACACACATGGCGGGCCCCCCCCCCTGTTCCCGCGCGGGCGTGGCTTCCCTCGCGCGCCCGCCCGCCTGACTCGCGCCGCACCTACTTTCGCCACGCCACGCGGCGCATCTCCGCGTCGATGATTTCCCGGAAGCCGGGCGTGTCGACGTAGGGTACCGCGCCGCAGCTGGCCCGCGTCAACAATCTGCGCGTCCTTGCTCTGCAGCAGCTCGTTGTTCTTGGCGCCATACGACAGCTTGTTCACCTGCTGGGCGACCTGTACGGCGTACGGCAAGGAGGGGGACAAAGGGTGAGAGGGCGCAGCCGTGCAGCCCGGCCTGGCAGGCTGGGAGGTGGTGGGAGGCCGCGAGGAGCGTAGGGACGGGGGGACCGCGGCTTGCGGTGGCCTTGCGGCGCCCGCCCGCCTGCCCGCCCGCCTGCCCGGGGGATGTCGAACCCTCCTTGAAGCGGCGACTGCGGGAGTGTGTGCGGCGTGCGTGTGTACGGCGTCACGCCGCAGCCGTACGGCAGGTGCTGCTCTGCGATGCGGGAAGCAGCCAGCGCAGGCAGTAAAACGGTGTGGTGCGAGCGCCAGCTGCCGGGCTCTCTTGTGCTGCCCGCCCGCCCGTCCGCGCGCGCGCACGCGCACGCGCCGCTTGCGCTGACGCCCCACCAACGCCCCTGTGTGCTGGCATCTTGGCCAACGTAAACCTCCCGACCCGCCCAAACCGTCAAACCATCAATCCAGGTGACATTCATTCAAAGGGTTCTTTTGCACGGAATCCAAAAGATTGGGAAGATCATTCATTCACCTCGAATCCGGAGACGATCTCCCAAAAATGACGTAGCTGCCGTCCAGGTGGTGTGCTGGGCCCTGGATGAGGGAAAAGTGGCCGCCGTTGGTGTTGGGGCCGCCGTTGGCCATGCTCAGCAGGCCCTGCATGTGGAGTGTACGGCAAAGAGGCAAGGGGGGGGGGGCGGGCGGGCGGGCGGGCAAGAGGAGCGCGTGGCCGGGTGGGTCGCGGGCAGAGGTTGCCAGGCACGATTAGCTTTACATTCAGTTCCATGTATGGTCAACAGCCCATCACATGAAATACGATGAATACTGGCAACCACTGGCGCCCTGTGGTCGCGCAGGGCCGCGGAAGGAGCCAGCCGTCGTGGCGGTCGGGTGTGTGTGCCTGCAGAAGGTGGCAATGATCCCGTGTCGTACAACTGTACTTGATGTAATGGGCTATTCTGCAAAACGGCGACGGACACCCTCGGTGTGCGCGAGCGAGGCCGCGACCGATCCCTCCCTCCTTCGAGGCCTGTGCGCAGCTTGGTAGTGTGCATCCAGCGCGCCCAGGACAGGCAGTACTCGCTGGTACGGGTGCGCAAGCCACAGCAGTTGCAGCCCGGTTCAGACCACCGCGCACCGCCGAACGAGCACACTTCCAGTGCGGTTGCAGCTCTGCAGCCGCTGCAGCATGCATCGCAGTCCACGCCAGCCTCTTCTCCTCTTTTCTTCTCGTAGAAGTGATGTACTGGGCCATTACCAACACATGTAATCAGACGTGGAACCAAAGGTGGCTGACACCCTCTGTCAGCCCCCGCCGTACCGCCACCATTTCTACCGTACATGCTGTGCTGCTGCTGCTGCTCCGTCACTCGACCCGCCTCGTCCAACAGGGTACCGATGGTCCCGGCCAGTACATCAGGATTGGTGCATTGGGCCACCCCCAGTACATCTGATTGCAACGTACGCCTTAAACAAGACGGCTGGCCCCCTCTGTCTCCCGCCCTTGCCCCATCCGCCCCAAGAGGCCTTTCCCTGCGGCCTCCCTCCCGGCCGCGCTCTGCACCTCCTCTCTGCCCCGCCCGCCCGCCCGAGGGGGGTGGCTGTCAGCGGTCCCGCCATTACGTCTGAAGTGGCGATACGGGCAGCTACCATTACACCTAACTGTACACAAAGTCCCAAGGTAGCTGACTGACACCCCCTGCAAGCCCCGCCGCTGCGGCAGCGTGGCGCACACCACCTTCGGGCCGTGCACAAGCCGTAGGGGCCCGCCGACCCACGGGCCAACATCGAACTAGCCGTGGCAGCAGCCGACGCGAGCAGCCGCAGCGCGGCACACACACACGGCATGCACTGCCCAGCCCAGCCCGCAACACGTGCTGCAGTCGCTGCTGGTGCAGCGCGCCGTGCACGAAAGCCCCGCCGTGCCGCGGCGGTTCAGCTGCAGGTGTTGCTGCGCTGCCGCCGCCCAGCCCCCCCCCACACACCACACACTTAGAAGAAGACACACACACACACACACCCCGCCCTGCCGCACCCCGCCCGTCGGTCAATAACGGTATTGAACACAACCGCCAGGCTCGACGTTATAGGCCTGCAAGAAAAACGCAACAAAACAGAAGCAAGGAACAGGTCATCACACCATGGCGCGCACCTCACCTTCCGGTCGTGCACCAGCTTTAGCCCGCCCGGGTCGTCGTGGAACTCGCCGTCGTAGATGCCGTCCCGGCCGCGGCGCCGGTCTGGTCGATGAAGCGGTCAATGATGCGGTAAAAGTACGAGCCCTTGAGGTGGTACGGCACGCCGTTGGCGTCCTTGCCCTTCTCGCCTGCACGCCACCAGAGGGCAAGCAACGAGGCAAGGAAAGGAAACACGAGCCACGCGAACGCACCGCGTGAGGCTGCGTGCGGCATACGCCAACGGACCAGGTGGGGGTTGGGGTTAGGGTGGTACGGCGCGCCGTTGGCGTCCACGCCCTTCTCGCCTGCAGGCAGCCCGCCCACAGGGCAGGTGGTGCCGTGCACCTTTGGCTTTACGTGCAGCCCACATGTATTGGAAGTCGCTCGTTACGTAAACACTGGTGGAATGGGCCAGAACCATCGGCACCCTATGCAGACGGCGAAAAACGTAATGACGGCGAAGCGAGTGCGCGGCATACCAGTCCGTGGTGGATTGGGGCTGTGACCCTTGCTGGCTGGGTCCTGTCCCTGGACCTTTTCGGGCCGCAATGGGCAGGGCCCGTTTGGGCCACGTAACGTAACGTACCGGAGACGGCCAGTAACGGCCTTGTGCTTGCAACGGTAACTGGAACGGCAACAGCCTCATGCAATTGTAACTGTAACAGTAACAGCCTTTAGCAGTAAGGGCCCAGGTGTGCGGCATGCACCACTGGTCAGGGGGAGTCGCGGCCCAGGCGTCACCATGTGTCACCACAGAGGCTGCCAGCCACCTCTGGGCGTTACACGTGATTCCATGAATTGATAACAGCCTAATGCATCAATTACGATGCAGTGACGGTACCGTGTGCACACCTTGCCTGGCGTCATCACCCTCGCCAGCGTCAGCCGGCCGGACTGCCACGTCACGACGCGTGAAGCCCCTCCCTCCCTCCCTGAACCTGCTGTCGTGCCCGCCCCCCCTTCCCCCCCCCCCAAAAAAAAACAGCCCACGCCCCGCCCCCCGCGCCCCCCTCACCGCTGCACAGCTGCCGCATGTTCTCTGCAGCCCGCGGCGACTCCTTGACGAACAGCACCATCTCTATCCGCCCAATTGGCTTGCCCTTGAGGGCGACGTCGATGTACACCTGCGGTACGGGGTACGGGGTACGGGGTGTTGGTGGTGTGGTGGCGATTCCCGTAGCTGTGACTCCGGCGATGTGGGGGCAGGGCCAGGGGAGGTGCCGAACCGCAAAAAAGACGTGACAGCTGACCTGAACGAACGCACCGTTTCCTTTCCTACTAGATACTAGCGGCTTGGTAGTCGCCTCCACCCAGGAACTGCAACAACCTACTGCTGATTGAAGGGTTTAGGCGCTTCCTTAGCTTATGTTGGCCCGCCCCCCAAACACCCCCGCACCCCCCCCAAACTGCCCGCCACGCTCCGTCGCCCCCACCCCGCCCCGACGCGCCGGCACGGTACGTGCCGTACCAGAGGGTGCAAGCCGCCTTTGGCTGCATGCCTAACTCCATGTGCTGGCAATAGCCTAATCAATGCACTGAAATGACAGCACCCATTGCCGCCCGCGGCACACCTACACTACACGTCACGTACCAGCGGCAACTCCTGGTCGTTCTTGAGCTTGAGCAGCCGCTCGGCCTCGGCCTGGTCCGCCTTGCGCTTCTCCGCCCGCCACGCCGCCTCCTCCGCCTCGCTGTACAGCGCGCCGGCGGTCCACAGGATGCCTGTCATGTGGCAAGAGAAAGGGGGGCGGCGCCAGTCGTTCCGGTGAATACACGGAGTATTGATGCATTCATAGGATACATGGCTATTGGTGTACTGTGCTACACTACAAAGCCATAGGGTACCCGAGAGGGGGGAAAGGACAGGGCGCGGCCGGGGGGCGGGGCAGGGACAGGAAGGGGAGGGGGTGTGTGAGGTACGGTCGTACGGGAATAGTGCGCGCCGGGGGGGGGGAGGTGGACGGGTGGGCGGCGCCCCAGGGATGGTACGGCCGCCGAGGCTGTAGGCGCGCCGCCAGCGTGGCGTGGCTGCGGCGGCCTTCCCTGGACCAGCCCTCCTCGCCGCAGCGGCCAGTACGCCACAGGCGGGGGGGGCAGAGGACGCCCATACATGGCTACAGCCGTTGCGTGTCTGTCGATGCAGCTGGCTATCACCATTACAACCAGTAAGATGAAAAGCCCTAGGTGACGGCCCTTGGGCCAAGCGCGGCGCAGAGAGGCTGTACTCTGCGCAGTGCCCCACTGCGCTGCCAAGGCACCCTTGGGGCCGCGGACATGGCTGCCGCCAGCAGCTCATCAGCTGCAGTGTGGGAGCCGCTGGGCCGCTGGGTTCTTCCAACGCCGTCACAGCCCAGCCCATGCAGACTGGAGCCCTCCCTTGCGGCCTGCCGCACCACGCAGCGCCCGCGATGTAGCGCGCCCGCGGCACCGCACGCGCCTGCGGACGCCACCCGCGCCCCGCCCCGCGGGAAGGCCGATGCCCCCCCCCCCGCGCCCCAGGCCCGGCGCACAACCCCCGCGGACCACCACCGCGCCGCGCGGCCGCGCCCCACCTGGGTGACCCTTGCCGGCATTGTCCATGATGTACGACACCGTGCTGCGCTTGAGCCAGCACTCGCCGTGGCTGCGCCCGTTGCCGCAGCCGTCCGCGTTGCCGCACCACACCCACACGTTGCAGCCCGTGGCGGTCATGCATGACTCGCAGCACGCCGATTCGGAGTCCTGTAATACAGCATAGCACGGCACGTGTACGGGGGGCAACGGGGCCGCCGGGAGTACGGTTGCTGGTGGGTGGCCTTCAGGCGCCTCCCAGCCATGCGGGCCTGGCTGTCATGTGTTTGGAGTTGTGGACATGCGTCGCAGCACGTGGCCCTTCGCTTGCCGTGGCGCCAAGCGGCACGTGTGTCCTCATTGCAGCAGCAGCCCACGGCGTGCGCCACGCCGCACGGAGGCAGGGAGGGTGTCCGCGTATGCGCCACCGACCCCAGCTGCAACGCGGCGCGGCTGTGTGTGACTGCCACGAGCTGCAATAGAGGGAGCGCACAGGTAAGCAGTTGCGACTTGCGCCGCGCGCTTCATGCATGCATGTTGGTGACGCGGCGCACGGCCGCAGGCGCGGCACGCCGCGTACACACATGGTGCTACGCGCACGCCTCCTTGCGCCGTACGGCAACCCTGTGCGCATCGCCGACGTCGGCGCGCTGCCGCCGTGCTGGGCGCCGGTTCGCGCCAGCGCGCCGCACGCATGAAACGGCAGCCGCGCGCACGCGGACATGCATGCATGCAAGTCCAGCCCTCGCATGCGTGCGCGCGCGGCACCTTTATGTTCTTGTCGCCCCACGTTACCACGTCGCCGTGGTACTCGTTGTTCGGGTCGATGTGGCACTTGTCGTGCTTCTTACTGCTTGACCAGGAGCTGTGATGACCCAGCAGCGCGCGCGGGTCAGCCAGGGCCTCCAAGCGGGTGTGGGAACGCACTGCGCACACACGCGCATGCGTGCATCCATGCGTGGGCACGCAGCCCAGCGCAATGCCATGGCACACGCGGCATGATGTGCGTACGGCAGCCGGCGGCACGCTGCTGCTGCGGTGCTGCAGGGGGGTGCGCATGCTCAGCCGTACGGCACATGTGTGAACGCCAACGTCGCGGGCTGGTGGTGCTACAGCCGCTGCGTGCGGTTTGGCGTGGCGGGATGCCGGGCGGCATCCACGTGCTTACTTGACAAGGCGATGTACGCTGCTATGCATAGGCCACAGCAGACGGCAAGAATCAAGGTCGGTCCAGGAAGGCGCGAGGCTTTGCCGTGGGAGGGCCCACGGCCTCGGAACGGTGGCATCGCGGATTGGTTCAAATAAATCAAGACTTGTGAGCTACAAAAACGCATATCAGAGTCAGAGAGTAGAGTAGCTTCTCTAACGCAGCCCTGTGCGGCGCTGGCCGCGCGCTGCTGCTGCGACTAGGGCTACACGCGCATTTCAATTCGGGCACTGCCTACTGCTATGCCTCTGTCACGACCATAACAAGCGTCAATAGGATGGGTGTTGGCACAGTGTGGAGTCGCAGCGCTGAGGTATACGTACCTAGCTTATCCTGGAGGCCTGGGACTACTACGCGCCGGGGGGTGCAGCGCGTACGGCACTACGGCTACGGCTGTACGGCACGTACAGCGAGGAGAGGAGTCACTGTTTCCCGGTGTGTCGGGGCGATCAGCGTGTGCTTCCGCTGTAGGGAAGCACACGCTGATCGCCCCGACACACCGGGAAACAGTGCGCCAGTTTATGTAACTCCTTGATGATGATAGTAGTGGTATTGTGTGCGACGTGATCAGCTATCACCTGCGTGCGTACGGTAGTCGATGTATAACGCAGCCTAGGGCACGCACTGCACACCTTGGTGGCCCGCCACAGCGTTCCCCGGACCTGCACCGCCTCTTCTTACCTGCGCGTCCCTTGTGCTGTAGCGGCGTTGGCGTGAACTGACCGGCGCCGCCGGATGGACGCCGAGCAACAGCCGGCGGACAAACCGGGCCTTACGCGCGCGCAACGGCGGGAGCAGCAGGACCAGGAGGTGCGCACTACGACAGCCGGTTTGGGCAGCGTCGTGGGCGTCCGCTCAGCCTCCGGGACCGTACGGCACTGGGCGTACCCATGCCACCCCCGCGCGCACACGCTCCTGCTCCGCCCCGTTTGCACGCACACGTCTCGCGGCGCTGACCACGATGAGTTCCGCGACGTGATCATGCCTGCGGGCAGAGATGTTGCTGCATGGTGATTCCTGTGTGCCGCCGCCGCCCGTACGGCACGTGCTCGTGTGCGCTGGTCCTAACGCTCGCTGATGCTGTACGCCGAGCCCCCTGCGTCCACCATCTATACAGCTGCAAAGGTGCCTCAATGCAGCACCGAGTAGACATAGTCACATAGCACATCCCAGCCTTGCCGTCCATGCCGCATAAACGCCTGCGTGCCGCTGCCGTCCCTGACCCTCTGACCCAGCCCGCGCCGGCCTTTCCGTGCTGCCGCGCGCGCAGCGGCAGCAAAAGATCCTCGCGCGCATGCCCGCCGACGCCACCGATGTCGTACTGATACGGCACGGCGAGACGGACTGGAACGTGGAGCACCGGCTGCAGGGCCAGAGCCGCTTGGACCCCGACCTGAACGCCAACGGGCTGCTGCAGGCGCAGCAGGTGTGTCCCTCCCTCGCCCTCACCATGCAGGCTGCACCCCGCCAAACCGCTCGGTCGCAGCATCAGGCGCATGCCAAGACGCCCTTGCGCGTGGCAAGTGCTTGCGCAGCCGTCTCGTACCCTTCCCCGCCACCCCCCCCCCCAACTTGCGTTCTGGGTGCAACCAGGTTACTCCTCTGCGACATGCCTCTACGCTCCAGGGGGTCTACGCTCCGGTCCCCTGGTGCCCCTCCCTCCTCCTGTTGCTGCTGCTGCTACCAGTTGGCCGAGGCGCTGCGGCCGGAGCCCGTTTGACGCCATCTACTCGTCGGACTTGAAGCGGGCGCGCAGGACGGCGGAGGTTATCGCCGGAGCCCGGGGCATGCAGGTGAGGTGAGGTGAGCGCCGCAGGCGGCGGCCCCGCCCGAGGGGGGCCAATGGCGCCGGGCATACCATCATTGTTGACATGTGAGGCTATGTCCAGTACATGTATTCACACGTACAGCCAATCGTGACCGGCACCCTCGGCCTCCTCCGCGTCCGCGCGCCGCCGCCACTGGCAGGCGGGAGGCCTGCTCTGCCCTGCCCCCCACTGTCATATGTCCCCCGCAATCTGGCTGCGCCGCCGGCCAGCGCGCCGTGGCGGGAGGCATCCACCACCACTGCTTGGGGACCTGCTAGCAGTTGCGCCGGCGGCGGCGGCACGTGGTAGGTTGTTGTGGTGGCACGTTCGGGTGGTGGTCCGCAAGCGCTTGACGCACACCAGCTCCCGCTACAGTCGGCGCCCATTAAGGCCCGATGGCAACGCCTGCTCGGCCCCGGGCGCAAAGCGGCCCTCAACACTGCGCCGTACAACGCTGTGCGGTCCCGTACCCTGCCCTACGCGGCCTGCACGCGCAGGTGCGCAGCAGCCCGCAGCTGCGCGAACGGCACCTGGGCGTGCTGGAGGGCCTCACGTGCCAGGAGGCCGGCCAGCAGCAGCCCGAGGCGTTCCGGGTGCTGCGTTGCGGCGGCGATGCGGAGCGGCTGCCGGGCGGCGGCGAGAGCCCGGACGAGCTGATGGCGCGGGTGATTGCGGAGCTGCAGCGCGTCGCGGCGTGCCATCCGGGTAGGCGCTACGGGATAGGCGGTGGTGGTCAGGCGGGGCGCTTACAGCCATTCAGGCGGGGTCGGGGTCAGAGGGGACAGGGGGCAGGGGCAAGGGGTAGGGGGTAGGGGGCCGGCGGGGCAGGGGGGGCCCAGGGGGCAGAAGGTGTCGGGGACCAGCGGCCAGGGCGAAGGGGGCCGGCGGGGCAGGGAGCTGGAAGCTGCGCCGGGTTCGCTTCCGCCGCCCGGGTGGGTGGGTCAGGGGGCGAGGTGGTGGCTGTGTACACGCGGGATACACATACACGTGGGATAGCCTCAGGGCTCAAATAGACTTCCTGATTGATTTGAGACCACGCCAATAAGCCTCAGGGTAAGGGAGTCGGCACCGCGATCCAGGCGGCTGTCGTGGTACGAGCGGGGTGCCGCAAGGAGTGTGCAAGCGCGGCCTGGCTACGGCCGAAGGCATGCGAGGTGCGCCTGTCGTACGCACTTGTCATGTAGCGGTACGACATGACCCGCGCTGACCAGCTCGGCGAACGCCGCCCTGCATCCGGCCGCGCGGATCGCCCCGGGCGCCATGTGTGCCGCACCAGTCGCAGCGCGGTACACCACGCTGCATGTGCGCGCGAGGGCCTAGTCTCTAGGGCGCCCTGCACGTCGAGCGCGGAGCGTGCATTTTGTTGTTGCTTGTGCGATACTGCAAAGGTGACAAGTTGGTTGGTTTCGTTGGGTTTTAGATCAAAGCGGCCAGGGTCAGGGACGCGGGCGCGTTGGCAGCATGCTGTAGTCTGCAGATGCGCGTCGCCCTTGCCTGCTCCTTATGCGGAGCGCTGATCGCAAGCTGGGTGAGGTTGTCGTGGTGCAAGGGCCGCGGATGCTTTTACGGCGAAACTCTAGTGCATGTTCGTTGTGACACTGCACAGCGGTGGCCCGTTGTGTCGGCTGCGAGCAGTGTGGCCGTCAGCCCACATGCACTCGGATGGCTGATCAGTCTGCGCACAAACGCGAGGATGCCTGCGTGGATGTCCGCTCGGGCGCATGATGATCCGGTGACACGTGACGCAACACAACAGCTCGGGCTTTGTGTCATCGCAGGCGGGCGAGTCCTGGTCGTCGTACACGGAGGCGTGCTTCACGCGGCTTACAGGCACATCGTCGGTCACCACTTCAACGCCGCCGTCACCAACGCGTCATGTCACCGCATTAGGGTCGCAGGCGGCAGCCTGGCTGTTGTTCACTGGAACGACACGAGCCTCGTTGATGCACGTGGGCAAGCAGCTGCGGCGCCGCCGGCGGCAGGCACTTTTGGCGGCGAGGCCACTGGCGGGTGACGACGGCAACCACGCGCACAACCGCGAGTAATCACGGTATGCACAGCACAAGAGAAGGCGCCATACATAACCGCATGTGTACGGTAGCCCGCCGCGCCTGGTCGTCCCGTTGCGGCGCCTTGTTTAGAGGGGGGCCCTCTGTGCCATTCCCATGCAAAACGCTCCCTCTAGTCTACCCACACCACACCAACTCCACCACAACCAGCACAAACACGAATGAATCCTCTTCTGGGGAAATGCTACATAATGATGCACAAAACGACTGCGGCCACACAGGCCCAAACTCAGGACGCAGCAACACACAGGCGAACCAGTCATAACGGAGCGTGTCGCACGGGCGCGTAGTGGCGCGGGGCATGTGCCCGCCCGCCCGCCCGCCCTCCACAGCCGGCGGTGTCTTGGGCAATCTCTCGCAAAGGGTTTGGGTCGTCATGTGACGCTCTCACGCATTCACGAGCCGGAAGCAGCGCCAATCTGGCGGCCAATCGGCCCACAGGACCACATCATCACCATGGCCATTGTCGGAATTCGGCGCAACGAGCATCATCGTCGCCGCCGCCGCGGGCGTTCAGGGTGTCGAGAGGAGTGTACATACGCAACATACATGCACTCAAAAGGCAAGCCGGGACACCGCAAAGGGCAAGCCGGGAATGGAAAGAATAAGGGTCACTCCTGCAAGCTAAAATGCAGCTATGAATCGCGCTCAGCTCAGGGGCTCACGGCCTGCGTGTAACCGATCCGCAGCCGCACGCCGTCTCCGTCCGTGCATGCATGCGAGGACGGGTACGTACGTATGGTGGGCGGTTGCGGGCTGTGCCACCCGCACGTCACTCAGCCGTTCATAGCCGAGTTCAAGCTCAGGGCGCTTGCAGAGTGGTGGAGCGGCTCCTCAGTGTCGTCGTCGTCGTCTAGCAGCGGTTCCACAGCGGTCGGCAGCTCCGCGTTGGCGGCCAGCCACTGGAGCCGGTCACGCTGCTTGCTCTGGGCCACGTCGTCGGCTGCGTTTGTCCCCCACGCACAGGCGAACACGGAGCCCAGCCCCGCGCCCACGAGCGAGTGCGGCACGCCGAGGGCGAGGAGCGCAACGGGCAGCAGCAAGGACGTGCACAGGAGCAGCCAACGTGGGAAGGCCGGCTTGACGGGCGGTGGTAGCGCGTGGGGCATGTTGGAAATGCTGTAGGTACCGCGCGCGTTCTTGTGTGGATATGAAGATCTGGAAGCTGTGCGCAAGTCAGCCTTGTATGCCGGAAAGACTTATGTATGTCACAAGCCGGGCCTGTGCGTGTGGTGTTGCTCTGTGGCCGCCCCCGACTGCGTGACTTGTCGGAGTTGTGTGGCCGGGGAAGGCTGTGCCGTACACGGCACGGACGGCGAGCAGACGCCAAAGGTGCCACGCACTTCTGGCGGGAAGTGTGCAGGTGCCACGGTCGGACCACCCCTCGTGCCACAGTGACACTCGCCAGGTAGCAGCCAAAGCAGACATGCCATTGTCTGTCACACAGGGCAGCCCGCCAAACACCTGACTAGCTCGCAGCTCCTCGAACGGGAGCCAATATGAGCAAATATGATACCCGCCACTCTCCGTTCCTTGAGCTGCGTGCTCCATTCACCGCCTACGAGGCCCTTAAGCTAGCCCTGCTAGCGCCGCTAGTGTTGCCAAGGGTGTTGGTAGTCGTGCTTGCGATCGCTGTCATCGCCGGCATCAACAGCATAGCTGCGTACAACTGGCCTGTGGACAAGCCGTTGACGCCATGGCGACGCCGGCTCGTCCTATTCAGCAAGGAGCTGCTGGTCATTGTCTTTGTCATGCTTGGTTTCCGCATTCGCGTCCGGGGACGGGAGCACATCAAGGCAGCCGAACAGCTGGGCGCCGTGGCAGTTTTCAACCACGTCGCATGGCTTGACGCCTTCATCGTGGTGTGGTTAATGGCCCCCTCTGGCGTTGCCAAAGCCTTCAATGCGCACCTGCCGGTCATCAAGCATGCGGTCCGGGCGCTGCAAACGGTGTATATTCCCGACAACAAGCCGCGTCGGGCGGCGGACGGCAACGCCAGCAGCGGGGAACCCGCGCAGGAGGTACTCCAGAAGCCCGCCAATGCCTTCATCGTGTCCTCGAGCGTTACGGAGGTCCTGAAGAAGCGCGTGGAGGATCCACGCTACTGCCAACTGGGGGGGTACCCGATGGTGGTCATGGCGCCCGAGGGGACGTGCAGCGATGGCACATGCCTGTTGGAATTCAGGACTGGAGCTTTCGTGCTGCGGCGACCGATCCTACCCATTTGCCTGCACTACAAGTGGAAGCACCACAACCCAGCTTGGACGGTTGTGCCAGAGGCTTGGCACTTCCTGCGCATACTCTGCCAGTTTCAAAACACGCTGGACGTCACCATCCTGCCGCCTTACGTCCCCAGCCAGGCGGAGCTGGCGGACCCCAAGCTATACGCCGGCAATGTGCGGGCCCAGATGTCCAAAGCTCTGGGCAACATGGCGTTGTCGCCGCAGAGCCATGACGACTACGTCATGCTGAAGAAGCTGAAGGTGACGGTATCGTGGGACGGTCGCAAAGTGCTCGCGCCACCGGGCGTCATCGACAGCGATGGCATGATTGACGTGGCGAAACACTGGGCGAAAAAGGCCAGCTAGAAGGTGAAACGCCTAAAAACGCCTTGTTGGTGCTCTTGGTGGACGGTGCCAAGGCTGGAGCGCGCGAAGTTGGCGGTGTGCGAATGTTGGGGCAGCATAGTCATGGCCCGAAGGTACAGTGGAAGCTCACGAGGGCTTGACAACTGTCTGATGGCGCGCTGAAATATGTGCAGTTTATGGGGTAACGACGTGGGTGCAGTCCGCTTGCAGCTGCCAAGCGAGCGGCTGACGCAAGACAGCGTTCTGGGGCCTCGGCGTCAGGTGTTCTGATTTCCCACAGCGGCAATACTGACGGATCGAGGTGTGCGGCGTGGAATTCGGCACACACTGGTCGCACGGACCCGTGGGTCACCTGGGCATAGTGGTACGGCGGTGTACGGCCGCCGCCGAGACGACGACGACGTGTGCATGTTTATCATGCCGCTGCGCATGCGTGTGCACGTGGGGTGATTGTAACAGGTTGCACGCGTTGAAGGCCGGGGGATGTGCTGCGGCCTTCAAGGACTGCTCTTCAACCTAGTCGAGCAGTCGGCGCTGGCGCCGCGCGCGCTCCATCATCATTTCCGTACAGGTTGTTCTTTTGCAGAGCGGCACGGCACGGCACTTGATTGGGCGCACTTAAGTTGCAGGATGTCGAAGTGCGCCTTTGGCGTGCGGCCAGCCGTTTCTTCCGCTCCCCGCTGAAGCAATGGGTGATAGCTTGCCGCAGGTGTTGGATGATGTCCGCGATCTGTACGCAGAGGGTGCCAGTCACAGCTGGCTTTACGTGCAATTCCATGTATTGGAAACAGCCTGATACATTGGTATTGACGTATTTGCCGGGGTCATGAGCACCCTCTGGTATACGGGCACGCCCCGTAGTCGCAGCAGCAGCAGCGCAAACGTGGCCCCCCCCCGAGTGAAACGCCCGTACTCGCCCGCAACGCGCGCGCAAGGCGCACACACCCAATGGCGTAGCAACCTGTCGTAGATGCACTTTGCCCTGGTCAGCGCCGCCATACGGCAACTACAGACATGTGATCAGAGAACCAGGGCCATTTAGCAATCATGTGTGTGTTGATGTACACGGGTGTACACGCGTAGACACATAACACAAACTATGAGGTACTCGGCAGCTGCATTATCCACAAGTTACACAGAAAGCTTTGGTGACTGAAGAAAGGAGGATGACTGCACCGTACGCGCTGCTTGAAAAGCCGCTGCTGTGGGCAAGCTGTGGGCAACGCGCAAGTGCGGGACGGGCACGCACGTAAGGCAAAGGCCAGGAGGAGAAGAATGCAGTGATGCCGTGTCTGATACGTACACATCAGCTTTTGCCAACCCCCCCCCCCCCCCCGGCGCCATCCGCCACGCCCGCATGACGGCCGCACCGCGGCGGCATGGCGACGACGGGTATGCGCTGCTCCGAGGTCATGTTGTCCAGCCGCGTCGGCTTGGCGGGCCGCGCCGCTCCGACGACCCTGGATGACCTGCCGGCCGTAGTCCGTTGTGTGCAGCCCCTGCCGCTTCAATGCCTCCACGGGCTGCACCGCGCAGTGGCAAGGGGAAGACAGAGCTGTGGCGGTGGTGGCGATGGCGGAGCATGGTGGCGAACGACGGTTAACGACGGACACTGTGTGCTGCAAATAATTGGGAAGATAACACTGTCCTGCAACGGCACTGCTGTCCCTGCTTGCCAGCCACCTGTCCTCCTTCTCAGCTGAAGGTGCTTGGGACTATTCATGGATCCCAGTGAGCCCAGCCCGCCTATCTATCGCCGAAGCTGCTACTGCTGCCCGCCCCACCCATCCTCCTGGCTGCCGCTGCGCTACACCCAGTGCCCACCGCACACCCGTAGCCGCACGACCCCCCCCCCCCCCGGCACCTACCAGTGTAGCCCATGACGCGTTTCATACGCATTCCGCCGCATTGGGAAGTGCCCAATGCATCTGTAACGATGCACTGGCGCCCTCTGCCGCACCCACCTTGACGCGCTGGTCCTTGTACACCTGCTCCGTGGTGAAGCCGTTGACGGGGTTGAAGGCGCCGGCCACCTTGTCGGCCACGGCGGCGCTGCCGGCGGTTGGGCGCAATGGCGCGCTGGGGTCGGCGGCGACGTCTGGCGCCACCAGCGCGCGCAACCGCTCGAGCCGCTCCGCGCGCGCGGGCCTCCTCGGCGGCGGCCGCCGCCTCCCGGCGCTGCGCATAACGCAAGCGTCTGTTGTTGTTGTTGTTGTTGTTGTTGTTGTTGTTGTTGTTGTTGTTGTTGTTGTTGTTGTTGTTGTTGTTGTTGTTGTTGTTGTTGTTGCTGTTGCTGTTGTTGTTGTTGTTGTTGTTGTTGTTGTTGTTGTTGTTGTTGTTGTTGTTGTTGTGGTGGTGGTGGTGGTGGTGGTGGTGGTGGTGGTGTGTGTGTGCTGTGTGTGTGTGTGTGCTGCCCGTGAGTGTGCGTGTGTTCATAAGAAAAGATACCGTGGGAAGAACAAACGTGTGTGTTACGTGTATGTGTGTGCGTGTGTTGTGTGTGTGTGCGTGTGTGTGTGTGTGTGTGTGTGTGCTGTGTGTGTGTGCGTGCGTGCAGGTGATGTTACCCGGGGTTGGAGAAATCTGGCCCCTGCGTTCGTCGTGCCATTCATCTACAGCCTGGCCCAGCTCAGTTGTTCGACCACCACTCGACACACACGTCAGGGAGGGTACAGGCGAAGGCCCACTTCATGGCGCTGTGGAGCGCATACACAGCCCTAGGCTGCACAGGCTGCTGGCAGTCGTCATTGTTCGTGTGTGACTTGTAGTCCGTACACGGCTTGCCGCACACGCACCTTCTGCTCGTCCACTTTGACGAGGTGATCGGCCTGCCGCCACTCCACGCGCTCTTGTTGTGCCGAGCCGCCACCGTCGCCTCGGCCTGCCGCCGCGCCTCGGCCGCCGCCTCCGCTCGCTGCTGCTCCTCGCTGCTGCTCCTGCTGCCGCTGCAGGTCAGCCCTGTGGCATCGACACGGCAGGCGGCGGCAGCAGGACGACACCGCATGGGAACCATAGGGTGCCAAGTTTTCAGCCACTACATCGGTTTTGATGTATTGGCTTATCCTCAATCATGCGATTGCACGTAAATGCAAAGGTGCCCGTCACCATCTGTGGGCACAGGGGCTCAGCAGGCGTGAGTACATGCCACCGGCACGCAGGCGCGAGTGCCGTGCTGACGGTGCGGTGCGGTGCACGGCGCTCAGCTGGCATGCCCCAACGCCGCGGCTAGGCTAGGGACAACTCCGTCATGGTCCGTGGTCAGTCGGCCGCCCAGTCCGGAAAGGCCCATAAAGTGCATGTCCCAAGCATTTGGCAAGTCATATGACCATTCGTACGGCAATGGCCATGAAATCGCGCGTTCCTGGCGCCGGCGGCCTGCCTCCTCCATCCCCTGCCCTCCCCCCTCACCCCCTCCCTGGCCCCTCTCCCCCCCGGCTCCGCACCAGTATGTCGCCAGCAGTTGCTTGCTGATCTGCCGCTCCTGCTGCTCCGCCGCCGCCGCCGCCTCGACACGGCGCGCCAACTGCCTGGCCTACAGCTCCGCCGCCTCTGCGGACTCCTGCTGGGCCTCACGCAGCTCGTCCAGCTCACGGGCCAATCTGTGCGGGTGCCGTGTGGCAAAAGCTGATGTGTCCACGTATCAGACACGTAAACAAGGTTTGCTGGTCAGGATCTGCAGCTCTCCAGAAAGGGTGATGCGAGTCACCGCACGCACACAACGCGCTGCGTTGCGCGGCCTGTGTGGGCGCTTGCTCCTGGCGGTGCAAGATTGCCAGCATGCGAGCCCCCTCTGCACGCACGGCGCAGCGCCGGCGCTTCTTCTGCGCATGGGCGATGACGGCCGCGGCTGCAGCCCAGGTGCAATGGACCAGGTACGCGGCACGACGATGCCAGGCAGGCTTTGGGGATGCCCGCAACGGACCGTACGGTAGCCAGCGCGCAGCGCCATCATACCTGAGCGAACAATCCTCCGGGTGCGACAGCCTGTACTCACTTTGTCTGCTGCCCTTTCATTAGCAGCTCGCGGTGCATGACGAACATGGAGTGCTCGTCCGCCGCCCAGCCTCCCAACCCGCCAAGCAGTGAAGGCGCCGGCGCGGCAGCCGCTGCCCCGCCCTCTGCAGCTAGCTGTGCTGCTAGCTGCGCCTGCTAGCTGCTGCCGCTGCGCCGTTGCTCGTGCGTTCTAAGGCGATACCGATGGCACCATCGACGTGGTTTCGGCGTCGGAGCAGGCGTTGGTGCCGGTGCACGTGCCGCTGCTGCAGGAGCGTGTCAATGCTGCGGCTGCCAGGGACGGCGTGCCTTCCGTTCCGGCTTCGGACGCGGATGACGAAGACGGCGGCGAATGATTTAAGGCGTTAGCGCCAGCGCCAGCGTTGGAGGCGGTGAATGAAGATTTGGTCCAGGATGGTGAGGCAAAGCTGTGTATGCGCAGTTTGCACGGCGCGTTGGCCAGGGAGGGCCCCACCGTGTCGCCGCGTGGTCATGTCAAAGCGGCTGACCGCCGCGTGCGTCGCGTTCCTTTCCGTGTGCTGCTTTGTGCCTCTCAATCCCGCAACAGCTGCTGCGCACGTCGCACACGTGGCTACCGCAGCGCTCATGCCGCCCTCTCTGACAGCAACACCCCTTGCCCGTGCTGTACTGTACTGTGCAAAGCACCGACCTGCCAATCACCGGCTCCAGCTCCTCAGCGTTCCAGACGTGGTCGTACCCTGCGTGCGGCAGCCCGCTGGCGTTGGCGGCAGCGGCGCTGCCTTCTGCGTCCAGCTCCGGGTCCCTGTTGGAGCGGACAATCAAGCATCCCTGACGTTGTACGACACCACTTAAACGCCCCTGGAGCACAGGCAGCAGGGCGGCCCGCGAGCATGCCGCGGCCGCGTGCATAGTAGCAGCTGATGGAGCCCCGAACGGTGGTGGCGGTGGTCGGCAGGGGGCTCCAGGGAATGAGGGAAGGGTTGCGGCATAAGGCGCAGGCCTACGGCCGCTGTGGGGTGATGCGGGCTGCGTGCGGCCTCCTCCTGCGTAGCCCCAGCTCAGCCCTAAGGGCAGGTGGGGGGCCAGCGCCTGCGTAGTACATGCATGCCCGTAAAGAAATAAACAAAGAAATAAACAAATAAGTAAAACAATGAGCAAATAAATGCATACGTAAATGAACCTGAAATGAACACTAGCAATAGAAACAACATCAGAAAACAAGCAAACAAACAACATCAATCAATAAAAAAAAAGCGAACATTGTGCTGCGGTCAATCGCGCGTGTTTTAGCTGCCGGGTAGCACGCGCATGTCTGTGAGATTACCGGTTCTTTTCGTCTGCAGCATGGGGCTGCGGAGCAACCACCAACAGACGGCAGGAACGTCTCTGACCCGCACGGGGGTCGAACCCGAAGCCTCCTGCATACCAGCATACCACGAATTTAAATCGTCCAGTTTTTCGTTCCACTGGCGGGAGATATGCCCGTGCCATAGTCTCGGCATGCACGTGCGCCGCATGCGTGCACCATGTGTGCGGCCCCGGTTGATGCCAGGCCGCAGCCACCATGGCGCGGTGCGGTGCGTCCCTTGCGCACTTCGTACGGTTGTCGTACCATTTGGGTTTGTCATGTACCTGTTGCCTGTTTGGTTACGTACGCATGCACGTTACGCGGTCGTTCGTACGGCCCGCGAGTGCTGTGGACTCCCGTGGAACCGACCAGTGCGGGTAAACCTCGTGACACAAAGGGTCTCCACCAACTGTAACACAAAATTGCACCATGGCGGTGCGCGCAGGGAGGCGCAGGCCAACCGAACCCCGCGCGTGGATATGCGGCGCAGCCGCGTGCGCCCCGTCGCGTGCCGTACTTACTCGGCGAGCTCTGCCAGGATCCGGTCCAGGTCCTGCCGCGTCAGGCGCAGCTCCCTGCTTCAGCGCTGCTGCCGCGTCCTTCACGCGCCCCGGGCCGCCGTGCGCTCATACGCTCCCCTCGGCGGCCGCGAGGCCCTTGGCCTGCGCGCGCAGGCCCACCCGCGCCGCGCGGCACGACTCCACCACCGACCGCAGCTCCTCTATGCACGGCACAAGCTCGGGTGCGTCCTGGAGCTGGTGCTCGACCAGCTGCTGCAGCGCACTGGCCAGCTCCGCCTAGCACGTGGCCTGCTCCTCCACCAGCTGCTGCTGCACCACGAGCCATTCCGTTCTCACGGCCCCGGCCCCGACCTTGTCGCGCTGCACTGACGCGAAGTCTTTGAGCTTGTGGGCGCATTTTACGCATTGCGGAGCCCTCGTCCAGCAGCACAGCGAGGGCGAGAAGCCCAGGATCCTTCAGCTTGCGCAAGAGGGATGTCCTTGCGCGGGACACGGCTGTTGCTCCTGTTCGACATGGAGGGGCCTTGTAATGCTCAGCTGAGATCAGCCTAGTAGTAGCTGTTGTTGGCCTGTTGTTGGCCTGTTGCCCAACAACAGGCAACAGTGTTGGGCGTTGCCTAAGACGAAGAAGACGTGACTAAGGGTCCCGGAGCCAGCCCCCGACACTGTATATGGCCATGCGCGCGACCGGCCCATGCCGTCCATAACTCATTTCCGTAAACGATCCAGCCACCCACAAATTTACTCTTATATCGATCAGCACCACGGGCCTCGTCCAACGTATCGCGTTACCATAGCAAAACCTGGGAAAATGCCTCGTCGTCGCGACGCAGACTGCTCTGCCACCGGAGAGAGGTTCATCAGTTTCTCCGAGGGCCTGACTGGCAGCTTCACGTATGCGGACCACAAGCCCGTCTACGCGTTCAACACTGACCGCACCTTGGGCGACCTGCCGGCCAAGATGAAGGAGGATTCCAGGTTTTGGGAGAACCACCAGCTACATGAGAAGAGGCACAACGCAGCGGGTGGGTGATAAATGATGCAGCTGGGTCCCGCAGCTGCTGGAGCAAGCACAGTCTCGGCATTTCAGCACCCAGCGCTGGTTACCGTACGTTTTGCAGGCCTGTGGCAGCTGGCGGTGTGCCGCAGCGCTGGGACGCAGCAGTTTGGTTCAGGGTTCTTCCTGTCACAGCCCTTCGCACTGGATGAGGAGCTGATTGATCTGTACAAGTGGCGTGGCGTACCTAGCTTCGACCGGTACATACTGTTTGCTTCAGCAGAGTGAGTTCTACTTACTTACTTGCGCCCGCAGCACACACAGCGCACAGCACCACGATGCGTGTTGCAACTGTGCGCGCAGCCATGTGTTCGGTGATGAACTAGCGGACGACCCCGTGTTCACAGCGGAGGTGGCAGCCACCCCAACGCAGCACGTGGTCATCCCCCGCCGCTTGTACAAGCTGCTGGCCAGGCCCTCCACTCCGCGGTATAAAAGTAGGTAATTGACCACATACACATTTGCTATCGTATTGCAGTCTCACAGCTTGACGTTTGCGTTCGACCACCGATGAATGCGGCCCACGCGCATGCATGCAGATGTGTCCACCAAGATGGACTCCGCCAGGCTGGCTGCGGCGCCGGGCCAGGGCTTCAGGCCCTTGCCCAAAGACGCCTCGTCCGGCGTGGACCGCAGCGCCGAATTTGTCATCGGCATTCTGCCGTGCCATGACTTGTGGTTCATGAAAATGACGCCCACTGCTGTCGTAAGCACGCCCCCGTACTTCTTCGTGCCGTCCGCCACGCCGGCGGTGCCGGGAGGCAACGACGTCGTGGTCACCTCGGGCTATCCAAGTGAGTGTGGTTGCGTGCGCGGCTGGCAGCAGCATATCGTCCATATCGTCAGGGATTTCACCCCTGCTTGCGGCAACCTTGCGGCTGCTGGATGATGATGATGATGATGATGATGAGGAGGAGGATGAGGATGAGGATGAGGATGAAGATGAGGATGATGATGGATGATGATGGATGATGATGATGATGATGATGATGATGATGATGATGATGATGATGATGATGATCCCTACGGTCTGCCCCTACGGCCCTTAGCAGTGATCCCCGACGCGCGCATACGAGAGTAATGGCTTGGCGTTGAAGGGCATGCATGAACGCATGCCCTTCAGGCGAGCCGACCCGCAAGCATTTGGAGGACGTGTACGGCGTTGATAACGACAACATGGAGGGACGCCATGCACTGCCAGTACAAGGCGCTGGCGCTCGCCAACAACCTGTCCGCCTCCGTGGGCGACGTGATCGCTGCGGGCGAGGCGCAGGTCAAGCACCGGTGCAGCGCGGCCCCTGGCATGTCCGGTGGGCCGGTGTGGCCCCTGGACGCGCCTTGCACGTTTAAGGCCATCCACTGCGGGTGAGCGCATCGGGACACAGCGGTCGCACTGTAAGGAATAACGTACGGAGATATGCACGTACACTACGCACTTGGGTGTTGGGAGCCATCGAGTAGCCTCTCGCCAGCCCCCATGCTTGCACGGACCAACCCAGGCGCCAGCTTTGCTCGTGGTTCGAAACGTACGTCTACCCCGTATAGTGCGTGTGTGTGTTGATGGACCGACATGCTGCTGCCGCAGGTCGTCAGGGACAGACATCCGCGCCAACTTCAACTGCGCATACAGCGCGCACGCGGACCTGTTCGTGCTGAACTATGCAAGGTTTGTGCTGCCCGCGCTGTCCAGGGCAAGCCAGCAGGACTGGCCGCAGCCCTACATGCGGAAGGAGGTCACCGCGTACCTCCCTGGCCCACAAGGAGCTACTGCAGCAGCACGAAGTGCAGGGGCGCGCGCTGTGGCACAACGCCGAGGCGTTCATCCAGGCTCAGGACGGGCTGTGACGGCATGTATGTGGTATTGCTGCCTGGCCTGCTGCATCGCTGGCGGCCTGCCGCAAGAGCTCCTCACGCGGTGCAGTAGGGCTAGCCGCCCTCTAGTTCTGGCGGTGTTACAACCTGCTGGCATGTCCGATATGAGAATTGCAATGTGCGCGACCCGCGGATGAATGGTCGTCTTGCATCTTGATGTGCTGTGTTTTAGTGGCTCCTTCCCTTCTTTATTTGTTTCTTCCTAAGATTGATGCATTGAGCAAGTAACTGATGAAACGCATGCGTTGGCGGCTGCCTGGGTCGTCACTGTGGATGACCTTAGTTGTTCCTGTCTACCGGGTAGCACAGTATCTGCCGCACGCTCGGCCGCTGCTGCTGGGCTAATCAACATGTAACGTCTGTTGCGTGTAGTCAAACTGCATTCGCTAACAGCTGGCTGGGCTGGTATGTACGACAGATAGAATACGGCGTCGGTAGGCTGGTCATTATCGATGTGCCACTTGCTGTCCGTCTCTGCCGGGCAGCGTGGTATGTGATAGCTAGTTGCCGTAGCGTGTGTTGGAGTAGCGTGTCTCGGAGATGTGTCGGCTTCTCACACAGGTGCTTGGGACTCGGACGCTGTGCTTGAGGTTGTAGGTTTAATCAGCTTGGTGCAAACAGAACATGCGGGCTACAGCACTGGGGGTTGCAGTTTTTGCAGTTGGCAGCACGATTGCAGCCATGTCCAGGAAATACTGACGGCTTTCTGAGTGAAACGACGGACGTCCAGCTGTTCTGTCGAACATGATGCAATGCAGATCCCCTGGGCGGGACGCACAGTACGGTGCCATGTTAACATCCGTGTGCGCCTGTTGCTGCGTCTGGAATTTCACGAGACGTACTTGCAGCGCTACGGCTGCGTGCGGGCTTCGGTGGGCTCTGCGTCCCGGCTTCCGATGCCTTGTCGCGCGGTGGCTCTGCACGTCCGACCTCTCTCTCATTGAAGGCCCCAGCGGGTGGTGGCAACGTGCCGTACATACCGTACTCAGCTGCGGAGGAATGCTGCTAGCTGCCGTGGGCAACGCGACGCGTACGCGAGGGGCACATAAAGCAAGCCAGGAAGGGAGCAGTTCTGCATCCAGCCGTCATGCATGCGTCATTCGACACAACTGCACGACCAGCAGCAAAAGCACTACTACCGCGGAATGATCGGCATGCGCTGCTCCGAGGTCATGTTGTCCGGCCGCGTCGGCTTGGCGGGCCGCGCCGCTGCGATGACCTGCCGGCCGTAGTCCGTTGTGTGCAGCCCCTGCCGCTTCAACGCCTCCAACAGCTGCACCGCGGAAGGGCAAGGGCAAGGCAGGGGGGCGGCGATGGGTCCCAGCCAACTGCCCCGCGTGTTTGCTGCACCAAGCGCTCGCCAACACGGTACATGCAGTTGCCAGTAGCACTAGTGATTATCTACACCCCGTGGGGAAGGCGGGAAGGGGAGGGCGAAGATAGGCGGTGCAAGAAACATATCGCTGGGCAGTGGGTGTACGACCTTGCCGATTCGTTTCGTTTGAAGCCAATGCAACCGCCCATCCGCCCGTCCGCCCATCCGCCCGTCCAAAAAGGGGCCAGCTCGGACGCTTGCAGTGTTGAACCACGGGCCAGGGCCAACGCGTGCCTGGACTGGACTGGCTCGCCAGCCGGCGCGGCAACGCCGCCTCGGCAATGAATCAAACGTGCCTGGACTGGCTCGCCAGCCGGCGCGGCAACGCCGCCTCGGCAATGAATCAAACGTGCCTGGAGCACTGGGCCGCTGGTGGCCTCATGTCGGCCGGTGCTGTGCTGCAGCGGCGCTGTGGCCCCTTCCTTTCGCCACCCGCCTTTCGCCGCGCCCTTGAGGAATCCTTTCTGCCAAAGCGCTTTTGGGACCCGCCGTATGCCCCAGCCAGCCCGTCTACCTACGCCGGCGCCCTTCCCACCAACCCTCATAGCTGAATGCGCCACACCCGCCACACACCCCGTGCCACGCGAACAACCCCTTCTCCCGAACCCACCACAGGGTGTCAGCCATCATTCGTGTTGCAAGCACTCCGCCGCGCAAACAGCTCAGTGCATCGTTTACGATGTAACGGCTGGAACTATTGATATCCGCTGCCGCACCCACCTTGACGCGTTGGTCCCTGTACACCTGCTCCGTGGTGAAGCCGTTGACGGGGTTGAAGGCGCCGGCCACCTTGTCGGCCACGGCGGCGCTTGCCGCGGTGGGCGCAATGGCGCGCTGGGGGTCGGCGGCGACGTCTGGCGCCACCAGCGCGCGCAACCGCTCGAGCCGCTCCGCGCGCGCGGCCTCCTCGGCGGCGGGCCGCCGCCTCCCGGCGCTGCGCAAGCGCCGGTGGTTGTGTGTGTGTGCGTGTGTGCGCGGGTGTGTACTACTCAGATTCTGTGGCCACTGCGGTTTACTGTGCCGTCCATTATTGACGCCGGGCTCTCCCAGGCTGTCCGGCAGTCGACACCCGACATGCACGTTGGAAAAGCACAGGCGAAGGCCCACTCCAGGGGTTACGCTGTGGAGCGCATACACAGCCCTAGGCTGTGCAGGCTGCTCGCAGTCGTCATGTGTAACTCGTGTGTGACTTGTAGTCCGTACACGGCTTGCCGCACACGTACCTTTTGCTCGTCCACTTTGACGAGGTACTCGGCCTGCCGCCACTCCACGCGCTCCTTGTTGTGCCGCGCCGCCACCGCCGCCGCCTCGGCCTGCCGCCGCGCCTCGGCTGCCGCCTCCGCGCGCTGCTGCTCCTGCTGCCGCTGCAGGTCCGCCCTGTGGTGCCGACCAGAAGCAGCGGCAGCAGACACGTTGCATCGGCACAGGCGTGCATACGATGCAACGTGCGCTGCAGTGCAGCATAGCGCTGGCACACAGGCGCGCTGTGGGCAGGGCCCACTCCGTCTAGACTTGATTCGGTCGGTCAGTCGGTCGGTCGGTCGGCCAAAGGACCACACCGGGGTGGGTACCCTGACAGCTCAGATATGGCCATAGCGGCGGCCATATGGCCTCCACTCCCTGCCCCCCTCACCCCCTCCCTGGCCTCTCTTTTCCCCGGCTCCGCACCAGTACGCCGCCAGGAGCTGCTTGCTCATCTGCCGCTCCTGCTGCTCCGCCTCCGCCGCCTCCGCGCGGCGCGCCTCCTCCCTGGCCTGCCGCTCCGCGGCCGCCGCCGCCTCCGCGGCCTCCTGCTGGGCCCTGTGCTCACGCAGCTCGCCCAGCTCGCCGTGCACCTTTTCGCGCACCAGCTCACGGGCCAGCCTGCGCACGCACGCACGTGCACGCGCGTGTGCGGTGTGGCACACAGCAGGCATATGCGTGCACTTGTCAGGGAGACGGTAAGGCTTGCTGGCCAGAGAGCACGCAGCATCGTTCCTGAAAGGGCGGTGCGGGCTATACGCACGCGCTGCACTGCGCTGCGCGGCCTGTACGGGCGTTCGCGCCTGGCTGTGCACGCCTGCGCTCATGAGAGCTGCCGCTGCTGTGGCGCAACGCCGGCGCTTATGCGCACGGGGTCGATGACGGCTGCGGCTGCAGGCCAGGTGCATTGGACCAAGTACGCGGCACGACGATGCCAGGTTTCGGAGCGGGTGAAGCAGTGCCGCGCGTACACAGAAGAGAGCCTCCCCCCCGCTTGCACGGTGCGCAGCGCCGGAGGGCAAAGGTGCAAACCATGCAGATGTGCGGTTTGGGGGTGGGGCGTAGCAAGGAGGGGACTCGTGCCGGGCGTAGCACGCGCCCCGCTTTGCGTCGTCGTGCGCACAATGCTGCCGCCTCCAAAGATGCATCCCAGCTCACCGCTCCGCAGCTGCCTCTGCCTCCGCTGCAATGAGAGTGGAGCTCTCCTGCGCGCAGCAGCATGCCATCGCCATCTGACTCGCTGCTCGGCCCCCAAGGCTGCCGTACAGTATGATGGGCCTTAGGCACGCTGTGGGCACACAACGCCGGAACGCGCCACCAAGCCACAGGGCGCAGCGCGGCATACATGATGGTGGAGTGTATGATGGTGTATGATGATGATGGTGGAATACAATATGGTGTATGATGATGATGGTGGAACATATGATGATGTATGATGGTGGTGGAGGCGTCACACAGCAGCTGCAGCGCTGTGACAGTCCAACACAGAGGAAGGGCAGGCAGGGTGAACCTGGCGGTTGGGCGCAGTGAATGCAGGGAGGGAGTGCAACGAGAGGCTTGCAATGACTGCCGACCCCTGTCACGCATGTCGCGACTGCTGCCGGTGTACGTCCGTCCGCCCGCCCGCCCGCAGCACCCCAGACCGCGCCACGCTTCCGTGACACACAGACACAGGCAGGTAAGGCGTCCGCGCCGGGTCCCGGCCATACAACCTTCCTCCACCCACCCACCCCGACCGCCCGCGCACCTGCAGCAGCATCGCGCTGTCCTCTATGAACTGCCGCCGCTCCCTGGACCAGCCCTCCACGAGGTCGCGCCGCCGCCGCGCCGCCAGCCGCGCCGCCGTGTACCAATCGTCGTGCGCCAGCACCTGAGCTGCCGTACGGCCCGGCAGCAGCGCAGCGATCTTGGACATGATGGCCTCACGGTTGATCCTGCGAGAGGATCAAAAGCACAATGTTGTGTCATGGTGTACATCAACACAGCTGTCCTGGATCAAGCCCAGAGTTGATCCGTTGATGCATGAGGATGACAGCGTGACGTGACTGTGACTGTGACACGGCACGACTTTTGGGTCCAGCCACTACGTCTAGGTTCACGTGTTTGGCTGTTTCCAGTACGTGAAAATGAGTGCAAAAAACCATGTGTGGGTTGACGCCCTCTCGATAGCGGGTCCAACCCCTTTACACATGCAATTCACCAACTCCCTGGATGGACAGCCAAAGGGTGCCGGTAACCTTTGGTTTTACGTGTAATCACATGGACTGCGAATAACCAAACACATCAAAAACCTTCGAGGGCACCCGGCCCGCCACGCAGCACGGTCACGAATAGCGCCGCGACCCAGCGGCCGGTGCCAGTAGCCCCAGCGAATGCATTTGATGCACTCTGTACCCACTTCGTCTGCTGCTCCTTCAATTTGGTTACTGCACTTACAATTCAATTGGTTTTCATTGATGTATTCGGGTACTATCAACACAATCGGCTACATGTGCGAATCCAGAGATGGCTGGCGTCCCCTGGACCCAGTGGTCCCTCTCACTACGTGCGGTGGCCCCCTCTGTACCCACTTTGTCTGCTGCTCCTTGATCAGACGCTCGCGGTGCTTGACGAACATGGAATGCTCGTCCGCCGCCCAGCCTCCCAAGCCGCCAAGCAGAGGAGACCCTGGCGCCGGCGCCGCCACAGCCGCTGACGCGCTGCAGCTGGCTGCGCTGCCCACTGCGGGCTGCTGCCGCTGCGCCGTTGCTTGTGCGCTCGACGGCGACGTGACCATCGACACGGTTTCGCTTTCGGAGCAGGCGTCGGCGTCGGTGCGCGTGCGGCCGCTAGAGGAGTGTGTCAAGGCTGCGGCCGCCATGGACGACGTGCACTCCGTCCCGGCGTCCGACGGCGGATGATGAAGACCGCGGCGGCGCAGGCGCCAGCGCTGTTTGGGGCTGGCCGCTTGCGCCGCCAGCGCTGGTGTGGGCGGTGATAAAAGTGTGGTCCAGGGGCGGTGCGGAGCCGCTGAGCGGCCGCGACAACGAGCCCTGCGCGGTGTGCATTGATTGCCGTAAGCAGCAGCAGCAGCAGAAGAAGAAGCTGATGAGCCCGACGGGTCGCCGTACAGCGCTTCGCGCCATGCACCATGCGCCGCATGTCCGCTTCGTGGCTGCACGGACCGCATTGCGTCACAGCGCTGCCGGTGTGCGCCGGTCCGCTGGCAGGAACAGCACCCCACCAAGGCAGACACCTGTCAAGGAAGGGACAGGACTACAGGGAGGGCACTTGTGTACCGACTCCTGAAAAACAGGACCCGTCCGTCCGTTGTTGGCAGTCCTGAGCGGCAGCAGCAGCGGGTGCAACAGCTATAGCTGTAGCTGCAGCCAAAGCGCCGGCTTTATCGGCGGGCCTGAGCCTATCGTTCTGCCGCAACGGGCGCAAGGGCGCCGCCGACGCCAAGGATACCGTCACGTACACCGCCTTACGTACACGTGAGGATCTCGCAATGCGCAAGCAATACGATTGAACCCTTTAAACAAGCCTATATCAACCCTCTGGCGGACGTGCGCCGCCCCGCCCCGCCGCACACCGCACCTGAAAGCTTGGGACACGGCTAATGGTGGGGCTGGGACCGCGCGAAGAGCTGCTGCCACTGCGGCCTGCTGTCCCCGTCGCGGCAGATGCTGAGGGCGGCGTTACCACCGGCAGCATGGCTTTTAACCGGCCGCCCGCAGGGCCAGGGCTGGGGTAGCCGGCAGCGCCTACGCCGGCGGGGATGGCAGGAGGGCGGCCCAGCGCCGCTTGCGCCGTGGCGGCGCCAGGGGGGGCAGGCAACGCCGGTAGCAGCGGCGGCGCGGGGCCCGCCGGCCGGCGCGCGTCGTGGTGGGGCGCGCCTCGCAGCAGGGCGGGCGAGCCGGGCCCTGCAGGGTTCAGGGTGTAGCATGCAGCCGGCTTGGGCGGCCCGCCGGGGTGCAGTTGAGGCCAAATCATCTCCGTACTTGCGTGCAAACCCTACCTGTCAAGCTGCGGCATCCCACAACGCTATAGTGTCCAACCCAACCTGCAAGCCACCCGGGGGGGGGGCGGGGATTTCAAGAGCACATCGTGCAGCACGACCCCTGCCAGGAAGGAGTTGCACATCAGCAGGGCACACACCATAACGTGACAGGACGCAGCCCTTCGGGCACCAAGCGGCCCCCCCCCCCGCCCAGGCACAACCTATGTACGGCACGTCGTACAGCCTGGCAGCGCTGCGCCCAGGCCCGCCGCCGCCACACCTGCGCTGTTGCTGCTGCTGCCGCTGGGTCCGGCCGCGCCGCTGAGCGACGACGCGACGCGCTCCGCATCATCGAGGCGCCACGCGTCCAGCCGCTCCGAAAAGCGCTCCGTCAGCGCCGCGTAGACCTGCCGTACCCGCTGTTTGATGTCGCTGGCGGCCAGCGGGTACCTACGCGCCGTACGTGCGTACGGTAAATGCGGTGAAATACGGAGCACGCACGCATCCGAGCAGGAGCGGACCACGCTTGTCCTCCCCGCAAGCCCCTCACAGCACCTGCGCCGCGCCGTTGCACTGCACAAGGTACATACGGCACACGGCCTCTCGCAAAGCAGTACGTGCATGCGCAGCTGGCGCGGCGCGGTCGGTGCAGGACCAGGCCCCCACCGTGTCCCCGCTCCGCCACGTCCAAGCGGCTGACCGCCGCTCGGCGGTGTGCGTGGGCCGCTGTCCGTGTTGGTTCTTCGCCCCTCCACCCCAGCAGCAGCAGCATCAGGTGTTGTGCGCGTAAGTCGCTAGCTACAGGCGGCCGGCAGCGCCAGACGGTGCCAGTCCACCTTCAGCATTACGTGCCATACATGGTCCACCTTCAGCTTTACGTGCAATCACACGTATTGCAAGTAGCAGTATACGACCAGTATCATCATCGGCACGCGGCGGCAGCGCTTATGCTTCCCTCTGCAACACAACGTGTCTTGCTCATGGGCCCATGCTGCTGGAGGTGCCGGTAAGCTTTGCCCACGTCACTTTTGTTGTATTGGGAATAGCTGAATACATCATTAGCCCACGTTTTGACCGGCCATTGGCGACTGCGCACAACATCGACCTGCGGATCATCTGCTCCAGCTCCTCAGCGTCGCGGCCGTGGTCATACCCAGCGTACGGTAGCCCGCCGGCGGCGGCGGCTCCACCTGCCGCGTCCAGCTCCGGGTCCCCTGAAGCGGACAGCGCGCTGGGCCACGCGTTCTTGACGTCTGACGACAACGCCTGGACGCCGCTGCGCAGAGCAGCATGGCAGAGCAGGGCGGGCCGCGACCATGCCATGGTCACGTGCGTAGAAGCAGATGGTGGAGCGCCGAAAGCAAGTAATGAGGCACATGGCAGGTGTTGTAAGGAGACGCGCCCTGCCACATGGCACGCTCGCTGCATTTGCATGAAGTGCACGGCAGCACGCCTGGTAGTGGGGCGAGGGGAAGCGGCACATAGGGTAGGGCCTGCGATGGCCGTAAGTTGGCGCGGGCTGCGTGCGGTCTCCTCCCGTTTCGTCCCAAGGGCAGGTGGCGCGCAGCGCAGCAGCCTTGGATGCAGTTGGCTGCATGTGCATGTGCATGTAGCCTGCGCCGCATGCCTGCATGCCTGCATGCGCGTGCCCTCCGGTTGATGCCAGGCCACAGCTACCATGGCGGTGCGCGCAGGGAGGCGCAGGCCTAACCGAACTCCACGAGTCAATATGCGTGCGCCCCGTCGCGTGCCGTACTTACTCTGCAAGCTCTGCCAGGACCCGGTCCAGGTCCTGCCGCGTCAGGCGCAGCTCCTGCTTCAGCGCTGCTGCCTCGTCCTTCACGCGCTCCGGGCCGCCGTACGCTCGTACGCTCCCCGCGGCGGCCGCGAGGCCCTTGGCCTGCGCGCGCAGGCCCACCCGCGCCGCGCGGCACGACTCCACCACCGACCGCAGCTCCTCTATGCACGGCACCAGCTCGGGCGCGTCCTGGAACTGGTGCTCGACCAGCTGCTGCAGCGCACTGGCCAGCTCCGCCTCGCACGTGGCCTGCTCCTCCACCAGCTGCTGCTGCACCACGAGCCATTCCGTTCTCACGGCCCCGGCCCCGACCTTGTCGCGCTGCACGGACACGAAGCCTTTGAGCTTGTGGGCGCGGTCTAGGATTGCGGAGCCCTCGTCCAGCAGCGCCGAGGGCGAGAAGCCAGGATCCTTCAACTTGCGCAAGAGGGCGATGTCCTTGCGCGGGACACGGCTGTTGCTCCTGTTCGACATGGGACGGGTTGGTGTGAAGGTGAAGATGGGTCAGCCTAGGATAATGCTGATGGAATCATGGCATCGGCTTGAACTTTGTCTGCCCCGGCACATGTGTGGGCCACACTGAAATGCGGCCGAAGTCAGAACACTTCGAACAACGAAGTCACAAGCTTGCAAAACGCACCAAGCTGTAGCATTTTCATAGGAACTAGGAAGAGAGGATGAATGATGCGTGTTCGAGTGCCGCAGCAGGCCTACCTCCGACCCGGAGGAGGGGAGTGCCGTACGTGGATTCCGCCGCCTGGGTGCCCTCGACAGGCTCCTCGCGGCTCCTCGCTGCTCGGCGAGGACGGCTCGAGCTACTGCTTGCTTGGTGCTTGCGGCACATCCTATTCCTACCTCGCAGTGGCTGCCCTGCGCCGGACGTCCACAACACGGGAGAGAGAGACCTACGCTCATCAATACATCATCAGCCGGCCCTACAACGCGCAAGAAAGGGAACCAGCAAATAAAAGTTTCTTTACCGCTTAGCAGCGTCTCTGAGATCCTTTGGTTCAACTGCGCCCTTACTGCGTGAAGCTTGCGAGCCAGGAGGTTTTTGAATGGTTCGCGCCGTCTCGCCAGGCGACGTACCCTGCGAGGCGGGGCGAAAGCGGCCTCGCGCAGCAGCTGATCCTGGGCGCACAGCTGATGACGCCGCTACCGGCAGCCCTCCCAAGCGCACACGCTCTGACGGGGCGGACCCGGGCTACCGACTCGCCCCAGCGCTGCGCTGCGCACGTCAACCGCCCACCGTGCAGCATTTGCTGCCCAAGGCCTGAACTATTTTACGATCTATGCAGCCCCGGCAGTTGGGCCGAGGTCCTTTGTTACCATGGCTTTTGACCTGCAGCTCGCGGAGCTGGTCAGCGCTGGGTCACTGACGGGCACCAAATGGCTCCTGGGCGCCAGCACGGCAGCGCTACGCTTTTCCGCCTTGCTGGCAACGGTGTGCAGCATCGGCATGGGCCATGCGACGGTGCAGCATGTCAGCAGCATCAGCCATGCGCGGCAACATGCTCCGCAGCCAGGGCCTGCTACGCGTGCGTGCCCACGCACGGCATGCCCGTCCCGCGGTCCCAGCGCCATTGCGCCAGCGGACGGCTGCGGCGATGGGCCGCGGCGTGCGGGCGGCCTGGGCGGTTGCGCCGGTGACACCAGCAGCAACAGTAGCAGCACGATCAGCAGCCATGACACAGCCGATGACGATGGCGATGACGAGGAGCTGGTCGGCGGCGCAGGTGCCGTATCCGCCATCGGCACCACAGCGACCGGCACTGCGCCGCCGCAGCAGCGCGGCGCATGCGCTGGCGGCGCATGCGATGATGGCAGCCGCCGCGGGAAACGGCTGGCAGCGGCCGCCATGGGCGACGGGCCCCATGCGAAAGCAGCCATCAGCAGCCGCATGATCCACATTGCCGTGTCCGGGTCCGTCAGGGCAGGCGACATCGCCGCCGCGGCGGCCGAGCCGCTGCTTGACGCCCTGCATGGCTCCCATGCAGACGACAATGGCGCGCCGGCAGCCGCATGCCGTCGCAGCAACACCGATGCCCATGCCATTGTGCACGCCGCGGACACGGACGACGGACCGCATGGCAGTGCCCGTACGGCACAGTGCTGCAGGCGCAGCGGCGGCGGATCCAGGGACGGCGAGGCCGTCTATGGCGATGATGAGAACGGTGGCGGCGCAGCGGCTGGCGCCTGCTGTGAGCCCGAGCCCGGGACGGGCTCCACCAGCCGCACGGAGCAGCTCCGGGACCACTTCTTGGCGATGACGTACCGCCAAGGCGACAGCCCGCAGGTACGGGTGATGTGCGCCGATCGCACATTCAGTTGCATGCACATACGGCATGCGTGGCGACGACTCCCGACGCGGCTGCACACAAGGATGGTGATTCGCGGCATGGCAAGGCACAGTTGCGCTCGTCCCAGGCGGGGGCGTCCAACGCCTTGTGAGCAGCAAGCAGCATGGGCTGGGCGGCATCGACTCGTTCGTTCGCGTCCTGATGTTCATGCAGCGCAGTGCCTGCCCGTGCAGCCGACGGTGTGTGGTTGCGTGCGTCCACGCGGCGTGTCGCAGGTCCTGACCCCCATGATGACGGAGCTGTACGGCAAGGTGGCACCCGCGGCGCTTCTGCCGTACATGGTTTCCCACCCGCAGCTGCGCCTGGCGGTCATGGTGGCGTCGCTGCACCCGCCGTACGCCAAGCTGCCCGACGTGCTGCTCAAGGCAAGGCGGCTGGATTAGGCTGTCGGCGCGCTCTTCATGCCAGCCCGCCACATACCGTAGCCAATCTGACAAGGACGCGGTAGCACGTTTGCAGGATGTTGGGTTAGGTAAATCACACCCTGCATTACACGCCGACCAGGAGAGCGCTCGCAACGCGCAGCTGTCGCGGCCTTCGGCACATCCTAAAGCCAACTGCACTGCTTTCAGAGCTCGGAGCTTCCATCCGATGCAGTCACACGGTGTGCAGGATAGGCTGGCTACGAACTCACCCTCTCCCACGGGCTTGCTGCCTGCTGGCGCCTGCTCCGAAACGCACGTCTGCTCCTCACGGCGCACGCTCTACGCCGGCTACCTAGCTAGCTAGCTGCCTGACGCTGTCCGTGGCATGCTGTTGTTTTCGCAGGCGACCTTTGCCGCTTTTGTGGCGGCCAACGCGGCCTCCCCCGCCGCGCTGCGCCTGCTGCTCACGCGGCTGTGCTTTTACACCGGCCCCGAGCCGCCGCCGTTCGCGGCCGACCCGGGGGTGCGCTGCGTGCCGCTGACCGCCGACAACTACCACGACGTGCTGCGCGCCACTACCAGCATCCCCTTTGTGTCGGAGCGCTGCACTCACATCCGCGGCGTGGGCGACGGCCTCTTCTTCGACGGGGCTCTGACAGGTGTGCGTGCCGGGCCCGGGTCCGGGTCCGGGGGGGGGGGCCACCGGGTGCGCGAGGGCCTGCCAAGGGCTCGTGCCATGCATGTCGTACTTGGGCTGGGCGTTGAGAGCTCTGTGGCAGTGCCGGTGTGCCGCGGCGATCTTCAAGTAAGTTGTCATCTGGCTGCCCCGCCCGCTCGCTTCCCCTCCCTAGACTACTACCTGAACGTTCGCGCCGACGGCTCGGCGCACGCCATGCTGCTGCTGGGCGACCAGCCGGCGGTGAAGCGCACCGTCTTCGACGTGCCCCTCCCCTGGCGCGCCGCTGACGACGCCTTTCTGGAGCAGTGCACCGTCGTACAGCCCAACGAGGCCTTTGTACGGCAGCTTCCCGCGGCGCGCTTCCCCGGACACTTGGGACTGGTTCGCCAAGGAGTACGTCGCGTGCCCCGCGCTGCGGCAGCAGCACTGGCGCGCAGCGTACGACATGTCGCTGTTGACCTGGCCACGTAACCTGAGCGTGCTGCTACCGGGGAGTACGACATTGCCGCCGCCGCCGGCCGCGGCGGCAGCGGCAGCGCCAGAAGCAGGTGACCCAGCCGGCGCCGCTGCAAGCGGAGCGGTGGGGGAGGACGGACCGGCCCAGCAGCAAGCGGAGTAGCGTTGGGCGGAGCGCAAGTATCATCCGTAAAGGCGTGTCGGACCAGCGGCGCAGGCGATGCAGCAGCATGCAAAGAGCAGCAGGCTTTGCGGCAACAATAAGCGCAGCACGCGCGGCGGACGTATCATGGGGGTTTGGGGCAGGGCGCGCGGAGCATCACAACGCGCGGTGCAGCCAAGCAGTATGCCATTGGCGGTAAGCCTTGGCGGTGCGTGCTCAGCGTATGACAGGCCGTCCGGTGATCGGCTTTGCTGGCGGCGCTCTCTGCACACCTCGGACGTATGGTGAAATGAAACCACATACACCTTGACGTATGGCACCTCCGGACCAAATCGCGCAAATGTAGCCTAATCGGGCGCTGTGAGCTGTGCGGTCACCGGTTATACACACACAGCATTTTGCCGAAGACGTGGCTCGCCAATGCATATGCCCAATAAGAGGCTCTGGCCTCCGACCTGCGACCATGCGCGCTGCTTGTGCAGGGGGGGGGGGTACAGCCGCGGCAGGCAGCGCGAGCGCGGTGAAACTGTGCCGGCGCGCTGCTACGCTTACGTAGCTTTCATTGCCAGATCGCACGAGATTTGCTTGGGAAGCAGCACTCACCCGGATATATACTTGAAGCGTTGTGTGTATATGCCGTGCATCTTCTCCTTCTATATATGCCGTGCATGCGCACTGAAATATCTTGCTCGGTTTTCGGCATCACTTGTGAGTGAGCCTTTTGTTGTGAAAGCAGTACAAGCAATGAACGCGGTGCAAACGATGCGGGTGCGGCGAGCTGACTGCTGCACGGGCACCGGCATCCGGCTAGGCCGGAGCACTGGTCTTGTCAGTGCCCAAGTGCACACATGAGGAGGGCGGCAGGAAGGGCGGTGGGTTCTTTGCATGGGTTTCAAAGTAGTGTGGTCGGGGGCATGATGATGGCGCACACGGACTGCCGTGCGTTCCCCGCATGCTTTGGTGCCGTTCGACAGAAGCGTCGCCGACACGCTGAGGCTGTGGCTGTAGTGTGCCCGATGCCGCTCTGCGGTCGGCGTGCTGTCAGCCGGTGCTGCGTGGGTGCTGAAGGGCGGGCCGTTCGTGAGCGGCGAGGAAGCAGGACGCGTGCATGCGGGGCGCAAGAAGGAGAGAGACATTTGTGTGCGCCTCTGCTGCAGACGCGGAGCGTGCAAGTAGGCGGCAGCGGCTGCTGAGCCGTTCAGAGCCGTGTGTGCGTGTGTGTCACCGGTGATAGGCTCGATAGCCTTGCCGGCCCGCCGCACAGCCCCGGCACTGCGCAGGTCGTGGGATGGGCCGCGTTGGCGGCTCCCACGCACGCGTGCCCGCGAGCATCTGCTGCATGTAGCGCGGCCAGCGAAGTCAGCGAGGTGTAGCAGCTGCAGGGCTAGGCGGCGCGACGGCGGCGGCACAGGGCTACGCGACGGTGACCCTGCCATGCTGCGCAGCGGCGCATCTCTCTTTCTCTTGAAAATGTTGCCGCAGGCGCTTCCGTCGCCTCGGCCCCGCCCGCCTCGCGCTGTGCTTTATAGACAGCAAATGCTGGCCAGGGCGCGCGCGACTAGCGTGACCGATCGCACATGGCGCGTTTGCGGCACGTCAGGTGGCATGCCAGTGCCAGCGGGCGTCATCAGCTTTACAAGCGGTGCAATGAACCTGCAGGCGGTGCGGCGTAGCCTGTTGCGCACGATGTACGGCACGCCTGGCGTGGGGCAGGGGCAATAGGGGCAATAGAAGCCGCCTAGAAGCATGTGCAACAGCAGGTCATCAGCTGACAGAATGCGTGCTTGTTCGTGTCTTGAATTGGATGGCCACGCGTTCAAAAAAGGGGGGAAACGTTACGCTTGGGTCATGCCGCGTGCGTGTGTAAAGGGGGCCAGAGGTGATGAGCCGTCAGCAGGGCTTTGCGGCTTCACAAATCTGCCTGGCACCATCCTTTTCCATGCTTTCGATTATAGCGCCGGCATGTTCGGCTTCATCCGGCTACGGGAATGCTCCGCTCCGCCTACTCGCTCCGCCTGTACGTACTGCTTCATCCCTTTACTCGCCTCGCCCCCTCGGCGCCCATTTTCTGTTTTCCATTTTCTGACGTCAGACCGGCAGTCCAGGGAGGGCGTGCCGGGCGGCAAGCGGCCTCCCCAGGGGGATGCGAGCGACCCCGGTGGCTGGGTAGTGCGTGCTAGCCCTCGTGCCCAGCCCCCTTAACACACGCGGGTTTGACCCAGCGTATCATTTATTATTATTATTATTTTTTTTTTATCATTATTGTTATCATTTATTATTATTATTTTTTTTTATCATTATTTATCATTATTTATCATTATTGTTGTTATTAGCCCAAGAACTTGGACTCGTGTGCAAAAAATGTACATCCCGAGGTCGGTTATCACTCGCGTATCGGCGCGGGTTTAGGATTTAACATGAGTTTCGATGGAAGGTTTTAGGTCGGTCCGCGCGTCCCGAGGCCCCTTCGCATTTTCTGTTGGCCAGTTACGTGGAGGCCGATGTAATGTGACCAAGGTGGTAATCCTGTCGAGCGGAGTACCACGGATTACCACCGAGTACGGTCCACAGCGCACAACGCTGGCTTGGGCCCCCCCTCCCCTGGCCCCTCCCCGCTGTGTGGGGGAGGGGTACGCGCGCGCGTGCGTGTGTTCCGTGCCGACATCCGTGAGGCGTGCAGGTGATGTGCGCGCCGCAGCATGACTTCGGTCGACGTGCGAAGGTGACGCAAGCCGCTTTCGGCATACAGTGTGACCGCGGCCACTTACGGGACCCGCTGGTCGGGGCCCCCCTCCCCTGGCCCCTCCCCCCTAGGTGGGGAGGGGTGCACTTGCAAGATGTTCTGTACCGCAGCTATTTGCGCGAGTGATGAAGTTGGTGTGAGCGCGCAGCATCAAGTGTTCCTTGCGTCACGTAAATGCTACGACTACGATACGACTCTTCACCGGCCTCGACGGGCATATGCCCGGGTCGAGGCCCCGCAGGGGCCCGCCGTTCTTGGGCCAGGGGCTGGTTATTATAATCATTGTTTTATGCGAGCGACCCCAACGGGAATCGAACCCGCGCCGCTTCCGCATCAAAGTTATGCATGTGGCCTTGGCGGTCGACTGCACATCGCGCAAAAGCCTGATACTTGTAGGCGATGGCAGTATTTAACTCACCCGACCATTTTCGACCATTTTTCACTCCATTTGGGGACTTTACTCGCTCCGCCTGGTTGGCAGCAGCATAGCCGCCCCCGCCTCAAAGGGTGGTCAACTATGTATGCCCAGGACGGCATTTCCCCCAGCAAGTAGAAAGCTGCAAGAAGAAGAAGATTCGAACTCGCTGTCGTGCCATTCCACGGTAGCGTGCGTTTTACCGTCTTTTAGCCGCCGTACACGGTGTGCTCTTGCGTCCGTTTGAGCCCTGCTTGCGCAGAACGCTCACCGTGTCCTGTGCGTGTACACCTGTCATCCTCTCATGACGTCGCGCCGCCAGAGTGGTGGACATTGCCTTGTCATTTGCCTGTCGCCGTGAAGCGTTTGAGGTGCTAGCACTTGTCCGTGTGTTTGCTATAAGCGTCGCTTTGCTTTAACCCTGTTTCCTTGGTCTTTTGTGAGCAGCGCGCACGCGTTTGTAGTTAGGCAGTTCGTTGTGCTACTGCGACGACCGTTGTCCGACCGTGCGTAGCGGTAGAGCGCAGCTCTGTCTTCCTGGCGTCGCACCGCCGTTAATCAGTGGTATACCCATGCGCGTTCTCCGCCGTTGGAGGTTTGATGGCGCGTGTCAGACACGTGTTCTGCGGCGTTACTGAGCCGTGGCCTGGCGTAATTCTGTCACATGCAGATGCCTATATAAGGCAAGTGCAGCGCGCGACGCTGCACCCTTGTACTCACCATTGATAGGGAATTGCTGCCCTGGTGCGTGACTTGTAGTCACTTTCTTTAACGTTGTTATCGTCACTTGCTTTCGCAGCCGGCTAGGATTGCCGTGCGTGCTTTTGTTGCCCCTGGCTCGAATTGCCAGCGTGGTAAGCGTTTCAGCAGCTGTAGGTGCAGGCCTCAGCTCGGCTTTTGAGTGCGTGGAGCGCAGTTCTCCCCACTGCTTCTTTGTAACGTCAAGTTCGCCACCGTCTCTTCACGGTCGTGCTTCTTCTTTGTCTGCCTCCGTATCATCTTCATCATCACCTCAGCTAGTACAAGGGTGCCCTCAGCCTGTGTACGCGCATCATGCATGACGATGCGCAGGCACGACATCGCAACCTCTCGATCCATAGCTATGTCACCAGTGACATTTGCACTATGAATCCTGGCCAACTCGGACCTTTGGGGGCCACGCGTTCATCACCGTTCAGTGAATGCGCAGGCGGCAGGGAGGTAGGAGTATAGGAACAGCAGTATAGCAACAGCAGTCGCCTGAGCTATTTGTACTTCAAACGCATGGAAAGCTAGGATGAAGTCGCGCGCCCCGGCTGTTGGCACTGTGCCGCGCCCCCTCGGGCATGGGCCAAGTATCTACGCAGAGCCCCAGCCACCATGAGCCACAGCCACAATGAAAAAATACGTCGATGTCGTCCTTGTAGCAATAGAAGATGTCGTCTTGAGAACTGAAGTCCCGAAACACCGCAGATAGCACAACCTACAACCTGTGCCGCGATGTATGACCCCCAGATAGATTTGCGAGGACAAGAGGACAAACGTTGTACAAGACGAAAGTGGCCCCCGTGGGTGCAATGCAGCAGGCAACAGCGGCAAGCAAAGACGTGCGGGCAGCAACAAACGGGACCGTGACTACGTACGCACCCCACTGGACCGCCCCCACCTACTCCCCTGCCGCGCCTCAGCTTGCGGCGTTCCAGGCAATCAATAGCTGGGCGGCTGCCCCAGGCCGGCCGGGCGGCAATAGCTAACTTGGTACTTACTTCCTTACATATTGCTGCCTTGGCATCCCTGATTCGGACTGGGCACTGGCCTCCGAGGAGGGCCTGTAACATAACGACAAACGCGGGCTGCTGCAGTAGCTGCAGCTCCGTCCTGGCTGTGTGGGGGCTACATGCATACGTACCGCAGCCCATCATTTGCCGGCCAGCAGGCAGATGTGCAGGGGGGCACACTGTGCCTGTGACAGGCAGAGCCGGCACACTGGGCACCCCTGATGCCCGGAAGCCACTGATCATCAGTGGTGTTGCCCTGGCCTGCGGCAGGTAAAGCCATACATGTAAAGTTTGGGAAGATCATACATGTAACCACTAGAGACAAAATATTGATACTGCTGTAATGGCCTGCACCATACCTCATAGACACGCACGTGCCGCAGCTTGCTCGCCAAGCGAGCGCAAGGCGTTGCTTGTCGGCGCAGGCCAAGGGTTGCACTCTGTGTCGCCCCCACAACGCCGCCGCCGCTCCAAGGCAAGTGCACACGAGTCAGCACGAGTGGGTCTAGATAGCGGGTCACGTTGACCGCGCACACCAAGTGCCGCGCACACAAGGGCTCCCTCGCGCGCACGCCGTGCGTGCACGCACGCACGCACGGCGTGGAACATGCGCGGCTGCCTGCCTGCCTGTCTGCCTGCCGGCCCCCTCCGCAGCTGGTACGGGAAGTACGGCTAGTGTAGCTAGTAGCTAGTGCCGCCGCTGCGTACCGTGACTGCAAACCTCAGACAAAACTCGATCATTGTGGTGCAAGCTGTCCTTAGGCTTGCTACCGTTAGAGCTTAGACGCCCTGCTTGCTCCGCGTGCCGCCTGTCCTGCTGTTTGTTTGGCGGCTTCCTACATCCGCCCCGGCCGCCGTGCGACGTGCGCGAGACCTGAGTCAGGTCCAGGCTGAGTCACTCCAAACCGTCAGAGGTACATTGTAATGGTGCTATCAGCACGTTGAGGCAGCTGCCAGCTGTCCACAAGTCACTCGCGCCCACCGCCCACAAGTGATGTCACACAAACAGAGTGGACACCGAATAAGCTCCAACAGGCCTGATTCGTGTACGCATCAACTGCAGACAGCTAAAACTACGGCAGTGGCACAACTCTGGGGCTCTGAAATAGCCGAGGCAGGGTTCTCACCCACACATTTATTTTTTCTCGGTGGCCACCTGTGTCAACCGTGGCAACGGCCCTCAGGCCCCCTACAACGACACCTTGGCGCATCGTTGTGAGCATGGTATGCAAGGTGTGCGTGGCTTGAGTCACTCACCGTCACGAGTGGAGTAGGCGTGCGGGGCGGCATCTTCCTTTGTAGTGCAAAAGTAGTGATCACTGCGTTAGGCTGGCCGGGAAACGTAAGGGAGGAGAAAGGTTTTGCTTGGCAGGAAGCTGTGTCGTAGATGATAGTGGGGCACAAGGGCGCCAGCGCTGGGCTGCCTTGGCAGTGCGCCGTGGCTTTAGGGTTGTCGGTGGGCCCGACGTACTTGTGCACCCATGAATCATGGATCCGTGGCCGCCTAGCTTTCAACCGAGCCCCAAGGAGCAGCTCCTCTATCTGGTGTCTTTTCATTGCGCGTCAAGCGCAAGAGGCTGGTTTTGCCAACACGTTGAACGGTTGGCCCGCTTAACCGCCGAGCCGCAACCGCCCCGTTGGCGGTCGTACACCTGTATGTGTACACAGCGCTTGCCACCAAAGGCTTGCCTGACGAACACCCAGCAAACGCAGGCAACCCTAGGCGCGCATGATCCCAATGTAATGACCCATAACAGCCATCGTCATCTCACCAACTGTTGCCTAACTGTAATGACCAGAATCGGTGTGTGCTGATTGGTCCTTGCCGCCCAAGTTAGGCTACTTCCAGTCGGATGATGGCTAGTGGTTCCAAGCATCCATGCTCTCAGCGTGATTAAGGCTGCTGCACACGTTCAGATGCCCCCAGGGTTGCAGGCCGGTTGTTTGCGCAAATCTTCATGGCCCCCGGCGTGGAGCTGCTATTCCCAGGTGGAGGTGGATGTGATGGCCAGCGCTGTTCATGCAGCATGTAGCACGTGCACACACAGTGTTGCTCGCGATGTGGGCGCTGCCGTTGACAGACAAACGGCACGTGCTTGCATCTGGCTTTTCGCGGAACGTGGGCGAACGTGTACACGCTGTCGCCACGGCTCTGCCTTGGAGGCGCGCCGCAGAGGCAGCGCTGACATAATGCTGCATGCCACGCCTTGTCCTCTCGCTGTGCTGTAGCCCGTCACCGCAGCAGCAGCCTGCCCGCTTGCTGCGCCTGCCGCCAGGCCCGCGTTGGTCGTGCACATGGCAACGGCGGCATGCGGCACTAAGAGTGCGATGTGCTCTTATGCCTCATCTGGGCTCTGTTGTTACCGACTATTGCTATATGTATCGAAGTCTGCCCTCGCCCTGCCTGTCTTGCCGCGCAGAGCTGCGTGCGTGCCGACCGGGCAGCGCCCAGCGGCAGCTTACGACGGGCGTGCCGCAAGCCGTGGCCATGTACGACAGCGCCGCCCGCTTCGGCGTCGACAGCGCGACATGCATGCATTGGCGCCATGCATGGGCAGCCGGGAGGGACCCGTTTCGGGCCGTCATCTCCGCGACGCACATGATGGCGATCGTCACGATCATGATGATGACGATGGCGACGGTTTCGGAGCCCGGCCGAGCACGGGCGCAGGCCCTCACGGTGCGCGCGCATGCGCGGGGTTGGGCGTGCGCTGCACCGCATGCGCCGGCCGGCCGGCTGCCTGGCTGGGGCGCGCGCGCGCATGCATGCATGCGGCTGCGACCTGCGGCGCATGCTGGCCACACAACGTGCAGTGCAGCACTTGGCGTGGCGCGTGGACCTCTCCACGCGCGGTTGGGGGTACCGTCCATTGGCAAAGCCAAACTACGCTGCCGCAGCCTGCCAATACAGAGGACGCCGCGACTGGCACGCTCGCAATCCCCGTGTGCGACCATGCTGGGGCATCAGCTGCGCGCGCTGGTTGGTAATCTTCCGAGCATTGCCCTGATGATGATGATGATGATGATGATGATGATGATGATGATGATGATGCGGCTCGCGACGCTCGACGCGGCCGCAGAGCTCGCAGCGTGCGCATGCGGATCACAGCCCTGCGCAGCGCCCGCGGCGCACGTGGGCCCAGCCATCACGCCTGTATTGATGTGTTGGCCTATTCGGCTCAGTTTGCGCGTGCGAGTGTAGTGTGAATGTTGAGCTGCACCTCACGCCACTCAATACCTACATTCATGCTTCTCAGCGCGTTTTGCGAAACCTACAACCTGGCCTGCCGTGCCGCGGCGCAGGTGGAGGCCGCGCCGCTCGTGCTGGCACCTTGGGCTCCTCCCCTATGCCCACGCAACCCTTTGTTCAATGCTATTGCCCGTAATGCCACGGTGATTAGCAGCTCCTGCCACACATGCACATGCTGGCAAAGCCGGCCGCCTCTATTTCCATCCGCAGCGCCAGCACTAAGGACAGCGTACGGGCGGTGTCAGTCACCTTTGAGTTTACGTCCTAGTGCATCATTGATGATGTAATGACGGGAGCCGCTGACATGTGCCACCCTGTGGGGCGTACTGCGGCGGTGCCCGCCCGGCTGCTGATCGGTTGAGCCTGATGTGTGAGTGATGTGTCTCGTGCCGCTGCTTCCGGCAGGGGCCAGCACAATGCATGCGAACCACGGCCTGTTGCTTTTTCCGCCACCCCTCCTGAACGCCTTTCGCTGCGCAGGGACGCGCACCCCAGCAGCAGTACGGCAACGTTGAATTAGGCGGCGGTGGCCTGCCGCTGCGGTGGCTCGATGCAAGGTACGACGACGGTCGTGGCTGGGACGCAGCGGCTGGTGTGTGGCGCGACGAGTCCGGCCACAGCCGGCACACCGCAGTCGTCAGCCGCGATAGCGGCGGGGGCGCGCGCCGGGCGGTACCGCCGTCAGAGTTACAGCAGCACCGGCGACAGCTGGCCACCAGCTGTGTTGCTGTCTCGGGTTTCACCGCTGTGCCCGATGTCGACTATGCCGGTAAGCGAACAGCCCTTTCACGCCGTGTGCCGTGGCATGTATGGCACAAGGGCGCGCGTCCCTCCCCTCACAAGGCGCGCGTCCCTCCCCTCCTCCTCCTCCATTACCTGTCCACGCCGTCCACGTGCCGTGCCGTACAATGCCGTACCGTGCACGCCACGCCGTGCCGTGCAATGCCGTGCAATGCCGTGCCGTGCACGCCACGCCACGCCCATGCCGTGCAATGCCGTACCGTGCACGCCACGCCATGCCGTGCAATGCCGCACCGAGCACGCCACGCCGTGCCCTGCAATGCCGTGCCGTACAATGCCGTACCGTGCACGCCACGCCGCGCCATGCCGTGCAATGCCGTGCCGTGCACGCCACGCCGCGACGTACCGTGCCATGCGATGCGGTGCGATGCCGTGCGATGCGCATCAAGGCCGAAACGCGGCAGGCACAACCGTATGCTCTAGCGGTCACAGTGTAGCCACAACAGCCGATCGTCATGCAGCAGCTTCTTGGGCCTAGAGTCAGAGACCTTGGTGTCCATTGTGGCGCCCTATCCGTGCCGTATGCCGGATCACCGTACAGGCAACACGATAGCCACGGCGCAGCCGGCACCCGCCGCCGCCGCCGACGTCTGCCGCACCACCAACGGCTGCGTCGGGTTCGTCACGTCCGGCGGCTCGGCGGCCTACCTGAAAAGCACCATGGCGGGCAGCGGCGTGGGCCAGGCCGGCGCGTGCGCGTACAAGCGAGGTGCGGGCAGGCCTCCGCCGTTCCGTACTTTTGTACAGTTGTACGATGGGTCGCATATGCGCGTACTGCTGCACGCATGGCCCGTGGTTGCCGCACCGCTCGCACCGTTCAAGCGCCTCGTCATGTGTGGGTCGGCTGCCGTACGTACGACGGCTGCGTCAGCGGCGATACTGCCTTGCCGCCGTCATCGTACGGTGGTGCTCCAGGAAGGTGGCGGAGTGCCCAGACTGCTGGAAGTGTTGCCTGTGTTGTGCAAGGTGGCCCGTCCATTCACCCGCTGAACATGATGCAGATGTTCGCGACCACAACCACCATCCCGGAACCACAGATTGTCGAGGGAGTGAGGACCCCCCGCCCCGCCGCACCCCTCACCTGTGCGTCCCCCCGTACCACTCCCTGGCCCCCCTCCTGCAACCCGCACACGCGCACACGCACGCTGCAGCCGCGCGCGTGGTGGGTCCCGTCTGCCAGGACGACCTCCCAGCCAGCGTGGCCTGCCCCGCCGGCCAGGCCATAACGGTTGTCAACGCCTTGTACGGCCGTTTGACCGCGGACACCTGCCCGCCCGGCTACTGGCTGGGGTCCCAGAACACGGCCTGCCGCGGCACGGCCTTTGCGGCTGCAGTGCCTGCGGCCTGCAACGGCCGGCAGTTGTGCGTCGTGGGCGCGGACCTGGCCGGCGCGGACCCCTGCCCCGGCACCTACAAGTGGATCACCGTGCTGTACACCTGTACGACAGGTACGGACGGGAGACGCGACGTTTGTGTATCCATGCCGTACCTACCGTGCCAATGCCGTACATGCGCATCTACGCGTGGGTCGTGGTGCTGCACACCTGCGCAGCCATAGGTCGACACATGCATGCACTTGGCGCCTTGGCACTGGGCAGAGAGGGCGCCAGCCACTTTGGGCGTTACGTCTGATTGCAAGTGTTGGTGATTCCCCTACACACTGAATGTGACCGAGCTTACGTGAACTATTTGCACCCTCTTGGCACTGGCCAAAGATGAGCGAGCGGGCGCGCAAGTTGACGTCGCGCGTCATGCACTGCTCAATCATTAACGGCGTGTTGCAGGACGAGCAGCCTCATCGATCTGTGCATGTGCAATGCAGCATGACGCATATCGTGATGCAGCGCGCATATCGTGATGCAGGCAGCAGTGCGGCTGTGAGTAGCATGCGCCGCTCCGAAACACGCCACCAGAGGGTGCCAACAGTTCCGGTCGCTACATCCGTTTTTACGTATTACGTCATCCTCGACTCATGCAATAACACGTAACCCAAATGGGGCAAGCACCATCTGGCACTACTCCACTCCACTCCACTCCAGTGCCAACGCCTCGCCTCGCCTCGTTGCAGTCATGCGCCGAGAGAGCGCCCCACTCGATGCTACGCAGGCCATATGTGCTTTGGCGGTGGTTGCTGGGCATTGCATCTATTTGCATGCACGCATCCAGCCGAAAGCGAAGCACGGGCGTAACGCTTGTGCGGGGCCTTGACAGCGCCGCCCAGGAGCTGTGCCCGCCACGGCGTGTCCCGCCCTTGCCCTGACGTGCGCGTGCGCAGCCTCGTCTGCGCCGCCGGCGCCGTCACCGCCGCCGCCGGCGCCACCCCCCTCCCCCGGAACCACCTCGCCGCCGCTGTTGCTGACAAGTGAGCGGGGCGGGGCGGGGCGCCGCGCTCGCCGGGGCCGCGTTGGTGCAGTGTACGACACATGGCCGCGTTGGTGCAGTGTACGACACATGGGAGGGGTGTCCCAGGACACCTGCCCCCGCGATGAAGGCTCGAGTGTGCCCCGGGCCGGGGCTAGGCTGTATGGGCCCTATGCTGCCTAGCGTTTCAGCTGCCCACTTCTGTCACGACGTGATCTCCGCAAACCGTGCAGCCGCGTACCAGCATGGCCCGTGGCACACCGCCTTGTGCGTCATGGCCGCTGCCGCGCCCTCGGTGCAGTCCTATGATGTAAATGACTTTCTTCATGTGACTAGGCTTGTAAGCGCGGCGTGCTTTGTGCCCGCAACCCGCCTGCGGGGCTTGCCGCACCCCACCCCCCCTCCGGGTGCGGCTCAGCAGCAGGGCGGTACTGCTGCTACGCGGCCTGCGTGCTGTGCGCAGGCCCGCTCGACTACCTCAACGCCAGCGCGTACCGGCTGGTGCCGCAGCAGAACGCTGCGCGCGACATGTGCGTCGACATTGCGTACGGCAGAGATACGGACAGCAGTCCGCTTGTCCAGTACGGCTGCACCGGGGCGGCCAACCAGCTCTTCGCCATCGAGCGCGCCATCCCAGCTGTGCCCGGCGGATGGGCGTGGGGCGACGCCGTCATCACCGTCCTGATCAGGACCCGCGGCGGGCTGTGCTGGACCGTCGTGGACCAGACCCTCGCGGACGGCGGGCGTGCCGTACGCATCGCCGCGTGCGACGGATCGTCGTACAGGCAGTACTTCCAGCTCTACAGCCTGACCGTCAGCGGCGACGGCTCCTTACCGTCCACGCGGCTGCGCTCCTTTGCCTTTGGCGACTGCGTGGACGTCCTGGGCGGCACCAACGTCAGCGGCGCGTCGCTGCGGCTGTTACCATGCGAGCCGGTGCACCTATCCACCATCTTTGGCGTGGTACCGCAGCCTCTGCCATCATCAGGTACGTCACACAGTGTGTGTTTGCGGATGAGGTGGGGCGGGCCGACGGCGTGGCTGTGTGTCACTGTTGCTGCAGTGATAGGCCTTGCTTGAGCGCGCTGCGCCGCTCGCGCTCTGCGCGGATGGCGGCATCGTCGCCGTTTGCATTGCGTCACGATGATCGCGCAGGGCCTGTGCACAAGGGTAGTGGCCCGAACAGCACAGCACAGCGCAGCGCAACGCTGCATCGGGCCCCCCCATTGCACACAGCGGGTGGGTAGGGCACAGGGGTGCATGAGGCCAGACCGCGGCTACAACCTGGATGCGCTGCATGCACATAGCTGTCTGTCCGAGAGTGTGTCGGTGTGGTGTAGTACTGTGGTGCAAAGTGTGCGCGCGCACGTACACGCGCAACACGCACAAAAGCTGCTTCCTGCTGTGTTAGCTATACGGTGCGGAAGGTAACAACCAGGCGACGTGCAGGTTCAACCTGTTGACACCACATCAAAGCACTGAAGTGTGCTTTATGCCAGCGCAGATAGCTGGGACAGACACATAGCTTACACATTAAGAAGGAGAAGATAACTACACATATCTAACACATGTTTATCATTCACCATCTGTTAGGATCATCGAACACGCCTCCTCATTCCTTGCGCGCTGCCGGCACATCTACCTATCCGCCGTGCGGGCCCTGCCTGGCTGCTGACGTGCGTCTACGTAGCTGCGCCGGCGTCCTCCGCCCCGCCATCCCCGCCGTCGCTGCCGACGTTCTGCGGCTCCGGCACCGTCGGCATCGGCGTCTGCGGAAACACAGGGTCCTGCTGCTCAGCCGATGGTTTCTGCGGGACGTCCTATCTGTCCTGTGGCGCCGGCTGCCGCAGCGGGCCTTGCACACCACCGCTATCCGGTACGCGCGTACGTGCAAGGCCACACCAGCGGTTGCGTGCGTCCCCGTCGCATCCTCCCTCCTTGGAGCGTTGCCACCATGTATAGGCGCGGCCGTCAACGAATGCCGTTCTGCTGCATGCGCGCACACCGTTTGCCCGCTACGTACTCTGTCAGTACTGAGGCTTGCAGGGCCTGGCAGCTGCGTTGCGTGGTGCGGGTTTGCGTTGCGTGGTGCGGGTTTGCACACGCGCTTCGCCGCAGAGCACGATTTATGCTGCATGTGTTGCACGATGAAAAGGATGTCGTCGGCATCGGCCCGTGTCCCCTGTCGCTCGTGCAATGCGTCCGCCGTCCGTCGTACTATCTGTACTGGTCCAAAGTATCCCTGAACGGGCCGAAGCATGGTTCCTGTATGGCCTGATCAGACGCTGACGCGCGACGGCTTGAGCCTGTTCATCAAGTTAATCAACTGGTCAAGTAAGTGGCCATGTGCGCCGATGATCAGCAACCACAGGGGCCCTGCCCACACGTGCATCGTTGCACCTGCTGTGTCATCATCTCTGTCAAGAGTGTCGTCTGCGTGCCTATGTATGTGTGGCATGCCTCCTCTGGCAGGCTGGCGCAGCAGGGGCCTTTCGTCGCCTTGCATTTCGGGGCAGCCCATTTGGGCAACGCCGGACAACCTGACCCAGGTCTGCCGCGTCAACCCGGCGCTCCTCCCGCTCACGTCTACGTCGCCCGTTTCCGGGTCTTCGTGGCAGCCGTGCAGGGCGGCCTGCACCGACAATGGTGCCTACACGGGCAGCTGGGGCATGGTCGCGGTCCGCGACGCCCAGTACAACGCCTTTCTGATCAGCAGCTTTTACGGCGCCTTCTTCGGCAACGCCTGGATTGGCCTGAGCGATGTTGAAAGTGAAGGTGAGGGGTCGGGAAAGATGGATACGAGCATGATGGTATACTGAGTCAAACCCGCGTGTGTCAAGGGGGCTGGGCACGATGGGGTTGCACAGCGCAGCCTTACGAGCTACCCACCGGGGAAGATGGAAAATACAGGTAAAGCAAGAAGTTTGGGTAGTTTGGGGTAGGATTTGGAATGGAGCCCAGGCTAAGGCCCGGCCTAAGATACGTGGATACGTGGTACCTGCATTGAATACCTGTACTGCACTGTACTGTGCGCGCACTCGCGCAGGCATGTTTGTTTGGATAACGGCGGCCGTGCCAACTACACCAACTGGTACCCTGGCGAACCGAACAACGGCGGCGGGTACTCAGACTACGCCGTGCTGCTGAACCGCGACCCTGCAACCAACAGCGCGGCCGGCAGATGGGACGACGTCAGCCCCTTTGAGGAGCATGTGTGCGTGTGCCAACGTACGTGGGTAATGATGTGTGTATGATGTGTGCATGTGCCAACGTTCGTGGGTAATGATGTGTGTATGATGTGTGCATGTGCCAACGTTCGTGGGTAATGATGGGGAATCAGTCCAATACAACGGTGCCTTGTTGTGACGACCACTGGTATCCTAGCACGGCGTGTACGCCGCCCGTACGCTAGTCTTGTTTTGCCCTAGTCTTGCTAGCCTTGCTTTGCCCTTTTTGTGTGCTGTGCATGATTTTGGTTTAGTTCCGCTGTATGGGACGGCGTCAGGGCCTCTGGGGAGCATGACTGCGAATTTCCGAAGTGGTTGACTGACCTGAGAAGCAGCGCTTTTGTAGCAGGCTGTGACCCCCAGCAGCATCCATCACATGCTCCGCGCGTGCACCACAGCCTAGTTGGCGGTGCCAGTCGTGGTGGCATCCATACGCTCAGTAGCTTCGCCGTGTTCGCCCTAGCTGTGCTGACCTTCGCTTTAGGTGGCGCTTCGCTATTGCTCGCTTGCCTCTAGCTTTTTCCTGCCCTTGTTCAATATGCCACGGTTCAATACGCCCGTGCGCATCATCAATCGTTGACTGAATCCTAAATCCTAAACCCTAAATCCTAAATCCTGCAAGGCATACCCGATTCAGTGCAGTGCCCAGCAGGCAGGCCATGACGGCAGCCGGCTACGGGGCCGTCTTGTGTTGTTCATTCGTACCGAGGTACTTGGGAGTATGCGCGCTTGAAGCAGTCAATCTGTGCTGACCCGGTGCATGCGTGCGTGCTTGTACCACCCACACACCCGCCGGCCGCCCTGGCCGCTGGATGGGCCTTACATCGGTGTGCGCCGCTGCAGGCTGCAACATGCCCGCCATTCCCGGCTACGAGTACGTCCCAGGCCAGGACGCCCCGGGCAACGACCTGCTCGGCAGCAGCGTAGCGCCGGCGCTGTTGGCGCAGCTGTGCGACGCGGCATGCGGCTGCGCCGGCTTCAACACCAAGGGCCTCGTCAAGGCCTCCCTGGCCGGCCTAGCGCCGCAGCCAAACTGGGCCGCGTTCTGCTGGGGGACGTACAGGAAGCTGGCGGTACAGTCATGCTCAGGTGTGTAAACCTCCACAGCAGCAGGCGGCTGCAAGCCAGCGCATCAGCGGATGGCTACGCGTCTAGTTCTTGCATCCGCGTGTTGCACAGCTGGATGGGCGCAGTTGCACACGACGCTTTTGGTTCTAGCTGTTCTTGCATTTCAGCCGCAGTGCTGGGGGCGGCAGTGGTACAAGGTTCACCACATGGCAGTGGTACAAGGTTCATCACACGGTGCCCGGGTTGTGGCTCAAGGAGCTGGAGTGGGTGCGGCCTGCTCGCCTAGCTCGCCTAGCTTCGCCTACCGGCGGTCACATGGCTCTCAGAAGGGTGCCAATAGTCACCGTCATTTCATTGCATCACATGTAATGGGATGTTAGCGCTGCACGTATTGAGACGTAAAGCCAAAGGTGGCTGGTGGCACTTTCTGCATGGCCAGTCTCCTATCGACCCGGAGGGGGGCACCACACTACTGCTGCATGGCCGTGGCCGTGGCCGTGGCCGTGGGCGTGCCCGCCGGGTTCCGGCCAGCCCCGTCACGTGGCTGGCTGCACAATGCAATGCGCCCTGTGTGTCGGTCGTCGCCGCTGTGACAGGGAGGGGGGCACGGTCCGTACCGCTTCAGCTGAGGCATATTGACGGGCTCGGCTTGGTGCGGATGATGCTTCAAGAAGGCGCAAACGTACTCAGCTGACGTTTTTTCATTCGCTCATGCTGAAGTCAGGCAAATGCACTCCTGCCTAGTGAAGACGTGGTGGCGCTCCAGGCCAGGCTCTCGCCCAGACGGCCTCCCGGCCACGTTGCCATGCACGGCCAGTCTATGTGCGTGCAGCGTGCCAGCCGGGGCGAGGCGCTGATGAATCTGCCGCGTAC
>JAZKJV010009957.1:0-102823 GCA_037367405.1 Ottelia alismoides
TTATGGGGAACAAATAAATTTTTATTTTTGGAAAATAAAATATATACACTAAGAGGAGGTTTATGTACAAGGCTGAGTTATCCTATCTCTCTCTACTTATTTTATTTTACGGTCAGGCCCATATTGAGCCCTCCCTTGGGTTCAGGTCACTCAATATTTATTCTAAATATTTCCCTCTATTTCTTTATTTCTTTATTCTTTTATTTTTGCACAAAAATATGCTAATTATGAGTATTTACACAATGCATGCTATTTGATAAATTATTATATTTCACTATATATAACAATGAATAATATGGTAACATACATTTAATGAGCATGACTATATATAGATTCATATTATTGTTCAAGAAGTGTATTTTTTTTCTAAAATGATGAATATTTAGGGATGATTTTATTGATACAACTTTTATGAGGATGCTTATGTAAAATTGTAAACTTACTAGAATGTTTTTCTAAAAATTCTTTGAAAATACGGTGCCAAATATTTTGGAAGCATTTTCTTAAAATTATGCTACCAATGAAGTTTAATAAAGATTGAAACTGAACTGACAATAATGATAAAATAAAGTAGATAAATCATCACTTAATAGCTTGCCCCCCAAGTGAAAATTCCTGCCTTCGTCCCTGTTAGCAGAAATGAAATTCTAAGGTGAATGTGTAGGGTATATACGTAAAGATCAGATTCGAATGATGCAATCACAGGAAAGTTGGTGCAGCTCCAATCGAGGATAAATTGCAGAAAAACCTCTTAAGATAGTGACCATTTGCAAACGAGATTGACCGATGCACCAGTTAGGAGATGCGAGTTTTAGGATGTTGAGCTTATTAAGAGAAGACACAGAAGGCCAAAGAAGTGTTGGAATGAGACTATCTGAAGGGATCTTAGTTTTTTGGATCTAAGCCCGAGAATAACCCAAGATAGATCTGCATGGAGGCAAAGAATCCATGTAGCCAACCCTACTTAATGTGGGAAAAGCTTTGTTGTTGTATCCAAACTTAATAATATAAATAATTATGTTTATTTTTATAATTATTTCTAAAAATCCCTTTAGTAATAGTTAGATTCATGCCCTCTTGTACTACGATTAGGGAAATTACAAAAAGGGCGTTGAATCTATGTCGATTCTCAATTAGAGCCCTCATTTTTTAAATGTAACAAAGAGGGGTTTGAACTTTCAACTTAAAGCTTAACGTCGGCATATATGAAGGCATGTTTTTTGATAAAAAAATAAGTTCGAGCATATCTTTACATTTAAAAAATGGGGCTTCTAGTAGAAAATCGACGTATAATTGGATCATTTTTCATAATTGTCTAAGCTACTTAAAATCTTGTGGTATGAACAATATTTTTGTAGGTTAGTCATCCTAGGTTTGATCGTTCAAAATTTTAACTATAGCTTTTATATTTTTAAATAAGTTAAAATAAAAGAAATAAAATTTCTTTTGTATTTTTATATTTTCATACTTTAGTAATTTTTATGCAATTTTTCTATTTTTTATGGATCTTTAAAGTTAAAAATGTGTCAAAACAGTGGATATAATAAATCGGGTAGTTTGCTAGGGTTTAATACATATTTATAAGTCTAAACTTAACAAAAACTAATTTAGTATATACTATATAAAATACAATAATTGACAAATAGAAATAAAAATTTTGGATTTTTGTATAATTTTTGCTAACATTTTAAAATATTTTATGTTTGAAATTTTTATGTTTATATATTTGGATATTTAGTGATTTTTGATATATGGTAGAGTCTAGTATAATATTGATAATATATTTTGGATCATATTTTTTCCTATCGATATGGCAGTATAAAGAAATATGAGCATGGTCGATGTTCCAGCACCAAGAACGGCGACCTTGATGTCATCTAAGTCTGTGTTAATGTCCATATCGAGTATATGTAATCATTATGGACGTTATAGGTATAATGTCGTTTACACGCAAGAGATCAAAAGCAAAAGACATGATGCTTCCGTAGGTGTAAACTTTGTTGCACTTGTTGTGAAATGTTCGTGATTTTTTTTAAAAAAAAGGTTTCATTCATTAAAAATAAAAGAGCAGATAGCATTTGTTTAAGGGTACATATAGAGGGGATTACATGAACATGCAATGGGCAAAGCGAAGCTTACCAAAAAGTTTATCATAAACAATGTTCGGAACCCAAGTTAATACAATTAGAAGTTTGAAGACAACATGGTTACTAGATAAAAAATTTGGAAACCTCCTTGTAAATTACTCTTATTTTTTAGAATTTTTAGGTACTTATATTTTTTAACCAAATATAATAACAAAATATATGTACAAAAATATATGCAAAGAGAAAGAGAAGAAATGTGTCTTCAATTAAATTTGTAAAACTAAAATATTCACATGGTACTTAAGATAATAAGGTCTCAAATCTTATTTTGCATATATGAACCCTATTCACCCTAAATATATTTTTAGAAATGAATATATTTTTAGTGAACAACTTTAAAAGGTGCATAGAGTTGAGTTGGATTTCATATGCTCAAGATATAGGCATATGTTTGTAAATACCATATGTTTTTAGTATATGTTTGTAAACTCGAACGGAGTTTATGTAGAATCCATATTGACCACTGTAAGTCATTAATACCTCAACAGATAATTTCAAGTAAAATGTAAACGTTTTATTTTTCTTTGTAAAAGGAATTGCATGGTCGCAATATATTGGCTTTTTTATATTTTTTGCCAACATTTTCTTGGAATTTTGGTGTGTAAGTCTGATTATTTATGCACAATATGCACTCCATTTGTAAATGATGTATAATTTCTTAAAAAAACAAATTTGTAAGTCGATAAATATATATCGATTATTTAAAAAACATAATAGCATCTAAGAAATTAATACAAATATGTAAATCAATAAAAAATATGTAAGATACATATTAAGTTATGTGAAAAACATAGCTAACTTTGTAAAATAAAATGAACTAGAGGTAGTTGTTCTACACAAGGTGGTTGTGTTGCCGATGTGGTTGATGGAGATGGTGATGGCGACGACATTAGTGATGGATCTCCAGGTGCATCACCACCATGTTGGTGATGGAGCATGATGTTGCCATCATCGTCCTCCACATCACCGCTTTGTTGCTGCCTTCCACGTTACCACCTCCATACGCAACCTCCATGACGTGGTTGTCAGCATCGTCACTCCACGTGTAACCCTCCATATTGTAGTCGTTAGTGTCTTTGCTCCACGCACAAATGTCCACGTGCTTCGCCTAATCCTCATGCACCTCTCATTATTATCATTGTCGTCATCACCACCATGAACTGAAACTGACAAGGTTGCAAAAAGCTGTATGCGGTATTCAGTCGGTAGGGTCACTTATTACTAATTAAACAATATGTAGGAGTTTAAATGGAAATTAAACGGGTTATGCGGTTTTGTATTTTTAATTAATAAAAAATATTACATATATATATTTAATAAAAAAGTACAAATAAATAAGAAAAATATAATCACAGATTCACAATATAGATTAAATATTGTCAAATTCAAGGAATGTTTCATCCAAATGTCAAAATTGATAACATAAATAACTAGAATTTATACTCAAATGTCAAAATAGACAACAAAAACAATTACAATTCATAGACTGAATCCAAGAAGTCATGGATAATGGTGATCCTTTGAAGAAAGTATATCCATGTTCTTAAAAGGCTGTTTAAGGTCATTTTATAGGCCGCTTAAGGCCGTTTAAACGGTCGTTTCTGCGGCCCACCCATTTATGGCCCTTTTTTTATTAATGATGCGATCGAGCACCGCATGCGTTAAACGACCGTTTAGACCATTTTTTGCATCCCTGGAAATCGAAAATTGAAATGGAAACATGATGTTGGACATTATTTATGGATGTAGGGATGTTACATTCTATTTTTAGAATTTGATAAAGACGAAAATGCATGTTTGATCAATAAAAAATGAACATTGATATCGGTTTAATCTCGTGATTGAAATCTAACTGCCCACCTCGATGGCCCGTTATGATAATGATAAGATCGTGTCTCATTTGAAGTTTTCATATATATATATATATATATATATATATATATATATAGGAGAAACTTCAAATGAGGTGGTGTCTCACCACTTTTGTGGTAAGCCATCCATCTCATCCATCTATTTTCAATCACACGGCTGGAATTAAAGGTGCAACAATTAAAATATTCTAATGCTTGAAAATCTATTTGGTCATTTTGTCACATTCTAAAAATAGAATGTGACAACTCTATGACCTAAAATTCTCTCTCTCACACACAACGACTTTGAGATGGAGGCAGTGCATGACGGAGGAGGCTCGAGATTGATGTGACACACGACGAGGGTGGAGGATTGGAGCATGATGGGGTTGGAGGAGGTTTCTCGTTCACTCATTTCCTATCTCCTTTTCGTGTTCAACGGTGATGTTTCCCAACGACAATTATAGGCGCACGGAAAACGGACAACAATCATTTGATATCAAACTTGATTAGTTTTTTTCCTTATGTTCAGTTTGATTCATTATTTATTTTGATATCTAATTTGAAGATGTCGTGATTTGAATTTCAAGACAGAGTTCGGTAAATGGGAGACGTAGGCGAATTCTAGTGTATGGAATATGAAGGCAGATGCACATGATGGAGCGTGGGAGACTAAGGTGTATAGTTCTATTTACATTGTGGGATAATATTTTTACATAATTAACATTACACTTTACAAACTGATTCGTTGATTTTACAATCTTAAATTTCATTTTTGTATATACCTTATCTGTAAAATAATTGATGAATTACTAACTGACTTTTTTATTTTGCAGATCACCATACAAAATTTAGAAAGTGAGAACGAACTTTACAAAGGCAGTGCAAAAATCTACAATTATGACATTTACATACAAAGACTTACAAAAAAAACACATATTTTACAAAAGAATGTAAAAAATTACTAAATATGAACATATTCTTCTTTTCAAGAATGTTGACAAATTGATATGTAAAAATAAATTGCAAATGTGTTAAATCATATTATCAAATTTACAAATCTAACATAAATTATACATAAAACTCATTAGGATTTACAAATATATATGCACTAATCTAGTTCCTTGCGAATATATTTGGAAATCATCCAATAAAGGCATTAACGAAAAATTCTTAAATTTAAACGTGCCTAAATATCAATTGATGGTATATACCAAAATTGTACGAGCCTAAAATAGTAAACTAAAAGGATATAATTAATTTCAAATATAAAGAGAAATAGAATGACTAAAATGCCCCTTTGATTAAGATATCGTTGGAGTGCGATCTAATAGATTACATTGATGGCTCACCACAAAATTGGTGAGACCCCATCTCATTTGAAAGGGTCCCTACATACAAATATATATATATATATAGGGAATTTATCCAATGGGACCTATGCCCATTTGAGATTAGATGAGCCCCTCTTTTAACACTTTGATCTTAATCCAACCATCATTGTATTACACATGTATTGCCTTTTTTAAGAAGATTTTTTCAATCCCCAAATAGTAGGAACCGTAACTATAATGTGAACAAAACTAAATTGGAAATCATAAGGAAGTCTAAAAATAGCACGCAGTTATAGAAACGTATTGTATTGCAACGACAAAGGATTGATCTGGCGATTTGCAACGTGGGGAGATTGATCTTGTAAACTGAGACGATCGATTTGTCCAATGTAAGGTTTTGTTTTTGAAGATTCAACTATTTCACGGTTATTGGTAAAATTTGATCGTTTTTTTTAACTTTTCGATGTCATTTTAAACCTGATGGATATTTTGTGATTGTATTTGAATCATGATATCTCAGAAGGAATGGTGAATGATGATTCCTGGTTGGATTTGGATCGTCAGAATATCATATGAAGGATCGACGATGGATGACTAGCAATTAGATTTGGATCATGAAAACACTACTTCAGAAGGATTTTGTTCAATTTATATTACTTTTAAATCCTTAAAAATTACGTATATCACATTATGTTACTGAGTCAAATTACTAAGAAAATGATATTAAGTTACTTAAGGCATTTGTCAAAGTTACTGACAATATGGCATATATTACTTTTCTATATATTATTCTTTATTGATTCGTGTATCTTAAGAAAATATTGTGCATTACTTGTCAGTTTGTCATTTTTACTAAATCTTTTATATTGAATTACTAATGTATTTACTCAATTTACTTATAAGATATTTTATGATACTATCGCTAAAACAATTGTCACTTTTCATGCATTACTTTGGAAATATACTGAGTTAGTAATGTATTTACATTGTTTACTGAGATGATACTTTAATTTTACTATTGCCTACATAATTGTTACTGCTTTCCTCTTTAGTTCTTACACCTACTGGTTTACTATATAAAGTCAAGTAACAACAAACAAACAAATAGAATCAGTAATATATATACAATAGTCCAGTAAATGATTGTTGCGAGATTAGTAATACCCAAACAACGATCAGTAATTTACATTCATTTTATTATATCGTTTAAAATTCAGTAATATGTATACACTAGACAAGTAAGTAGTTGTTATGAAATTAGTAAAACCACAACAAATGATCAGTAATTTTCATATGCATTATAAGTACTTAAAAAGATTATACAAGTAAGCAAGAGGTGCGTCAACAACACTCAAAGTATTTAGTAACTATATACATTAGCAACAATCAAAATGAGTTCAGTAAAATAGACAATTGTAATCAGTACTCATTTTATGGACATTAGTAGTTTACATACTTAATTATTGATCTCACAACAATAATTATTTGAGAACTGAATATGTATTACTTGAGTAACATGAATGATTTATTGATCTCTAGTACAATGTAATATTACAGATGATTCATATGAAATGATTTTTTATATCAAAAATTAGCGACAAACGTCAAATCTAGCACTATATCAATAGCAACAGTCTATATACATGGATGAAAAACGAATTTATACAGATAGGGATATGCACTACAACAAAATTGAACTATAGCGATGCTTTTTCAAATCCTTACTAAATTAACCGTTGTAAAATATATAACAACGATATATTCGTTGCGAAATGAGTTTTTATATTTGAATTTAATAACGAATATGATATATGTTGCTATATCATTAGCAATGGTCTACATAACGATGCTTATTTGTTGCTATTTTTTCAAAATATCAACTAATCGTCACTATTTTTTAGTTCAAATTTTAGCGACGATTATTAGAAGTTTGAAAAATAGTAACGAATAAGCGTCACTATATGGACTGTTGATAATGATATAACGACATATGTATTATTCGTTACTGATTTCAAGTGTGAGAAATCATTTCGTAACGAATAATATCATCATTATATATTTAACAACGACTAATTTTAAGTACGAAAAATCATTTCATAACGAATATATCGTATTATATATTTAACAACAACTAATTTAGTGACAGATTTTAAAAAAGGCATCACTATAGCTCAATTTTGTTGTAGTGATGGTATCCTTATTTATTTTTAAATTTGGATACAGAACAGATATCTTGCAGATATTGAAAATCTCAAATTATATTTTTTAAATATGGATACATATAATTTTAATTTGACTACAAATATTTAACAAACAAATATTGGCCATCCTACGTAAATAACCATCTCTTTAAAGCTTACTAAAGTTGAAATTAAGAGTTGATCAATTATACTAATGGCATACGAGTAATGTCAGAAATAATATATATATATATATTATCTTAATTATACATGTATTGGATGGAATATACATAATATATAAATACACTAAATATGTTTATAACATAATAATTATACAAATATGTTTGAAGAGTGGTATAGAATTATATTATGTATGGTTAAACATAAATCTACAACTATATCTGTATATGAAATGTATATATCGGAGTACATATACGGATGTTTACGGATATCAAAGTGGTGTTAATATTAGCACCTGTTTAAAAAAAAATACAGATACGGATGTCATAATCTGTATACAATTAGATACATGGCAGATCGGATACAAGTATATCCTCATATGTTTGCATCCCGAATCTCGACCCCATATGGATCGATTATAAACCATGACCATGGATATCCAACAAAGTATTTCAAATGGCATACCCAATATCATGACTCCTATGATTAGTGGTTCGACCATATACATAAAATACTTTTAAAAATTATAACTATTGGATGTTTACCACATATACATTCTAATAATTAATAGTGTATAACTAAGTAATATTTAAGTATATGTTAGGAGACTGGGGGGGGCCAACGCCCCTCCCGCCCCTTGTCTCCGTCACTGCTGCTAGGTGCCTTTCTGCTGCACATGTTTAATGGTTTACATGCCAACATTCAGATCCACATAGCGCAGCAGGCCTCAAGGTTGCTTTGTTAAGCTTTCATTTGATTTTTTCAAGGAATTTCTTTAATACATAAAACAGTAGAGGTTCCTCTCCCTTTAGCCAACCTACATTTATTATATGGGTAACATCTCCATCAATTTCCTCACCATGTTGCAAAATAGATCACAAGTATCTAAAAGAATCTTCTTCAGAATGTTACAGTCCTAGTTTTCACCTCGATTCCTTCACCATTGCTTCCATCAAAGTGCATTCCATATATTAAATTCCAGGATGAGATCTGAGATGCCTTTCAGTCATTGACCAAGATTGTCATAGAATAGGAATTGGAGAAACTGATAATACCAAAAAAATCTATTATTTATTTTAATAGTCGTGCCCCTCTTAAATTCTCTAATATCAGTTATATCCCTCCATTTTCACAACATCAGTTGCCCTCTCCCGCCTTCATGCACCATTATCACTTTATAACAATTCCTTTAGTTTTGTTGTTAGTGAGATAAAGTGAACTATGATTTATACAAACCAAAGCCTGATTTAAGATGATTCTCTTACAGTTGTAACCTCTACATTTTTAAAAAAATCACAATTATAACCCTCTTTTTTTTCTTTCAATTACACTTGTATCACCGAGATAACATCCGATTGAAAGGGAAATGGACGGAAACTAACCCGATGGGCAGAACTCTTAGTGTCCAAGAAAGTAATGACACAACTGATATTGCAAAAAATTAAGGGCTATAACTTATATTACACATCTAATAGGGCGACATTGAAAAAAACTCAAAAACTTATGGGTTGTTACACTACAAACCCTAAAAGCTTTGCAAATTACCTTCTCGACCATGTTATTCGTGATTATCACCTAAAATCCGCAAACTTGCTTACTCCTACGCTACAGACCCTAACGGACCTTATGGTTAACTCCCGAAACAGTTGTGATATAAGAATTAAACCGGTTTGCGTGGTTTATGCGATAATTACGAAGATTACAAGATTGATAAGATAATTTGTAAAAATTTTAAAGATTCAGGGTGTAAAAAACCAAAAAATTTACTGATAAGAAAGTAAAATATCTTCTACAACTTGACCAACTAATGACGTGTGAGGTTGTAATTGGTGAAGGATAGATAAGAAATCAATGATCGAAAACCATCCAACCCTTCCGCCCCTACCTCCCTATCTATCACCCTTGTGTTCTTACACACACCCATAGTCGATCAACACCACCTCATCCGATCGCAGCCATGGCAACCATCCTCGCATCCACTACGCAGATAACGGCCACCACTCTCCGGCCGACTGCGGCAGCACCACAAAGCCGTCGAGGTTCCACTCTTCCAACCCCGGTAATCGGGTTGCGCTTCGAGGGACGACGCTTGCGCCTAGTGGCGAGGTCCAGCAGCCCGACTACACCGCCGGAGATATCGGATAAGGTGAAGGAGAGCATCAAGAACGCGGAGGAGACTTGCGCGGGCGACCCGGAGAGCGGGAGTGCGCGGCGGCTTGGGACGAGGTGGGAGGAGCTGGAGCGCTGCGGCGAGCACAAGAGGGACCAGCTGAAGAGCACGGACCCCCTCGAGGAGTTCTGCAAGGACAACCCGGAGACGGAGTACTGCCGCACCTACGACGATTTGATGGCAGACAGAGATTGCTGGATCGGATCTGTTGTATAACATGGCCTCTGCTTCACCTTTGTTTACCTTTCCTTTTTGCTTAATAAATATATGATGATAGGTGTTTGGTTTTCTTGGCTTTGTATTTGATGCTGATGATCCAGTGGAGATTTTTTGATCTGTTCGTTGTCATTGTGTAAACACGTTCTGAGTATAATCACGACTGCGTAATTACAGTAGGAAGACGCTCTGTAGCTTCTCTAGCTCTCTCACATGGACGAGATCCTCTTCGACAGCATCGCTGCAGAGCTCGCAGGTGCTCGGTTTGGGACTGTTGCGCATCCGATCTTCATCGAGTGGCTCTCCTGTGTTACAGTATTTGATGTAACAGAAGAGGATCCGCTCTGTGCTGCAGAAGATTGAAGACGAGATGCAGTCCATGCCCGGGTCAATTAGGATTCGATACCACATGGGCTTTCTGCTGATTTTGTTCTTTGAAATTTTGGGTACCCGAAACCTTGAACTACTTGATGAACATTAGGGAGATACGAAAAAAAAATAAGTTTTCCTTTACAGAAAAAGAATATAGATAATAAACAGCCGATCCTGCAAAGTTCCACAATTTGTGACATGAAGAACTAACGGTTGGAAACATGATTATCAAGATATGTTTTAAATAGTAGTTACATGGATATAAATGAATTAAAAGAAAAGCATTTGTGATTAACAATATTATAATCATGTATTTCTTATCCATTATCCGATTACATAATACAAACATGAATCGATTAAATAAACAGAAACATAAATTAGGACGAGATTCAGGAAATGTAAAGTAATAAACAATTTACGGCAAACAAAATGAAAGAAAAATTAGATTAGAAATTACCGAAGCATCCGTGAAATGGACTGCCCTTAGAGAGGATATCGCCCCCACAATATAGGTACGTAGGGTACTGGTGATCCGCTCCCAGGATACGATGGTACCCGATCTTCTCCGCGCACACCGACGATACCGTTCTTGAAAGTACCTCCGACAACTTGTAGCCGAGAAGAACATGTCGCAGATGCGGTGGGAGCACAGAAGCAAAGGCGGCGTGAGAGTTTTTCTTGCGAGTGAAGAAAACATCGTCGGGGGAGAGGTATATAAAGAAGGTCACGTGCCCTAACGCGTGGTACCTTTTAATTTCTGAAAATGCTCCTCAACGGACGGTCTCTTTGGATTCCAAAACCACGGCTACAAACGAGCCGTTGCGTCGAGTCGAATTCCCATTTGTAGTCAAATTTAAATTAATCTGTTTATTTAATTTAATAAACCAATCAAATGAAAACCCGCAACCAAAAGTATCGAAATCCGAATTGACTCTCCCGAGCCGGAGCCGGAGACGGAGCGGAGTGCGCGCGCGTGTGGCCCTACATTCCTCCTCTCTACTATTGTTACAAGAGATTGGGATATGAACTCATATATAAGCCCAATAAAAATTTTAGAAATACTAGATGTGGTACTAAACTTCCACCCATAGCTTTTTCATGTTTTAAATTTAGAAATTCTCAACTTTCCTCCAAACTATTTGATTTCCCAATTGAAACCAAACTGACTCTTATGGTAATTGCATAGGTTTTCTATTAAAACCTAAATTACTTAATTTAAATACAACAATCCACCATGAATTCACCAATTTGAAAAAGGAATTCAAAGAAAGTTAAAAAAATATCCTTCGGTATCACACTTTCCTTTTAGTAAAGGTCTCTTGGTTTGAACATCTATCCGAGTTTACTACTTTCACTTTAACAGGAACGAAGTGAACCATGTCTTAAAATTCAGACCTTAATTTAAAGTATACTGTAGAAACAAAGAAGTGTTGTTCTAGTACAATCTTCAGGGTTAATGCTCTTAAAGGCCATGCACCCTTATCCTGTTTCATGAATGTATTCAGAAAAGACCATCTTCTTTTTAACTGTGGTCCCATAGTAACACTCACATAGGTGGCGTTCTCCAAGGATGCACTGCTAACATCCTTCCCTCAGACTTAAACCCATTCAGAGCCTACGCTCTTCCTAAACTTGCAATTTGTATTACACTCATGCTTCCAAGGATAAGACACTCATGCATAAGCATTAGAATTGAGAGTGCCAATCAATTCTCCAAACAACTTGTTATTATCATATTGAACCCTACTTTGTGGGATCTCCACTAAGATAAGCTGGGTTGCTACTGTAGAGAAACTCCCAACTGAGTCTTAGTCCCATCCCAAGCCTCAACTTTAGGACTAAAGATCTATCAAGTCCCTTAGTCAGCGGATCTGCCGTGTTGTCTTTGGATCCAACAAAATCCACAGCTAACACTTCTCGAGACACCAAATCCCTTAACGTCTTAAGTCTGATTTGTATGCATCTTTTCGTTTTTTGAATAAACTTAAACTCTTGATCTTGACAAATTGTGGTCATTTTATCACAATGTACCGAGATCTGCAGGAACTAGATGACCTACTATGGGATTTCAGATAGAAGTTCACTTAGTCGTTCAGCCTCAATTCCCAGTGGTGTCTAAAGTACACAGCTTGACCTCAAAGGTAGATGATAACACGGCTGATCACTAGGGTATGAGGTACAAAAATCAGGTCGTTGTGACCAAAGCATCCAGGCCATGTATATCAAGAAAAAATATCAACCACTCAAACAGACAAAAATAATCAAGCACGAAAGCGAGCGGTCTAGCTATAGGATTAACCTGGTATAGCTCCCAGGGTCGAACACAAGGAGCACGGATTGGCCTAGGGCCTACGAGGTAGTAAAAATAAGGTAAAATAAAAGAAAAGTGCTTTTTAGTGGCTTTTAATAATTTTTATATTTTTTTGGATTTTTAAAAGATAAAGAAAATAAAAGGACACAATATCAACACACTTAGGCAAATTATTTAACACACCAAAAAATAAAGCAAAAATTCAGGAAAAAGTGTTTTTATGTTTTTTAAGTTTTAAGTGTTTTTTGGTGAATTTTTGATATTTTTCTAATGGGTAAATTATTTTCTAAAAATCAAACAGTGCTAAAAATCCTAGGTACTGTCCAGCAAGGCCTAAAACTCAAAAAATAAAATATTTAAGAGTCTCAACAGGCCTTGGGAGGTAATTTCCTGTAATCTAGAAAGGATAAGGAAAATTTAGGCACCCTAATTATTGTTTTTGGATTTTTAGATTAATTTTTATAATTTTTATGGGTTTTTAAGGTTTTTTAATTTTTAGAGTTTTTAGGCAATGAAAAATAGCCAAAATTGGCTAGAAAATCAAACAACACACAAGAAACAGTAACTAAAATTTTTAGAATTTTTGGAGGTGTTTTTATATTTTTTTGGTATTTTTAAACCTAGACAGTAGCTAAAAAGGAGGTTTTTGAATTTTTAAAAATACTAAATAAAATCAAAAATGTCCTCAAAAATTCTCAAAGATCCAACACCATGGCAGGAGCCATGTGTCAAATTTTCATCGAATTTAGAGGTGGTTTGATATTTATTCAAAAATCAAAGAGGGGGCACTGTGCACAGGGACGTAAGTGCAAATACCCTAAAGTCTGGGGGCCAAGGTGCAAAAATCCCAGCAAGTCACGCGCGTGGCGCGTGGCTGGGGCACTCAGGGGCCTCTTGGTAATAAAAACCAAGTTTCTGGGCTTTTTGGTAACTCGTACCAAAAGTCCAGGGGCTTGGATGCAATTTACCCACTAATACACGCACATGTAGAAATAAAAATGCTCACAGGGGCACAACTGCAAATACCAGAAAATATTTCTTCATTCAATAACAACCCAGAACTACAGGATCAAAGATGTAAAAAGCCCAACTCAGCACGTGGCGAAGCACGTGGTCTCATACACACAGGGACATACATGCAAATAAAACTAAGCACAGGGTCCACAATGCAATTTGCCCTACGTAAATAAAAGTTCTAAAATATTTACAGGACTAGAAATAAAAAGACAAACTAAGAGGGGGCCCTAAGTAATTTACCCCTTTATTCGTCGACGGCCGGATGCGCGCCACGTGGAGGATCGGTCGGCTCAGATTAGGTGGCGCGTCTCTTCTTCAGCTCTTGGGCCTAATCGACGGTGGAGGCGAGGACACGTGGAAGATCTGACGGGTATGGCCTCAGGTGTCTCTCCCCTCAGCGCGAACGGTCCTGATCAGCCCCTCGATCTGATCAACGGCTGCTGCTCCTCGATAAGTGGACGGTGGCGATGTGAACTGGGAGCGGGGGCTGATCGGACGGTGCTGGAGGATGGTGGAAGAACACTCCACCGGCGAGCTTCGCCGGCCTCGTGTGCGTGCTAGCGTCCTCCTCAGCTGCTCCTGATGATCGGAGAGGATAGGCGACGGCGTCCCGCAGCTGCTGGTACTGTCCGATGGCCCACCCGAGCCCTGGAGGGGCTCCGGCGAGCTCGGCGGCGGTGGGCTCCTGGACCTGATGTGAGGGGGGCTCAGATGCCCTTCTTCTGACCTGCAAAACACGCCAGGAGCTTCGCGGGTCGAGGGCAAAGTGCCTCGACCCAAAGAAGCGGGGTGACGGTGGCTGGTGGGTCGGTGCGAATGAGCTCCGGCGAGCGGTAGGTGGTGGAGCTCGACTCCCAGCTCCGGGGCGAGCTGGGTTGAATGAGTGGGCGTAGAACGTGCGTCGGAGGATGGCGAAGGTGTGTGGGGGTTCCGATGATCGAGATAATACGCGGGATGGCCGGAATCAAGGGAACACGTCGGAGAGCCGATTTGGGCGAAATCAGAAATTAAGCGAAAAGAAAGGACTAATCGGCTACCTGGGTGGAGCGGAAGACTGTGCTGGAGTGTGGCTAACTCCCGGTCGTCGCCTCGAAGGTCGTCACTGCCTGAGGCTCGAGCTCCAGCTAGGTGGCGGAGCACGGCGGCGCGCGGCTGCCGGATCGATGGTCGGGCACCCTCCTCCTCGCTGCAACACGGCAGACGGAAGCTGTCACCTTGCTGAATGCAATGGAGGTCACGGGAGTGAAGGTGGAGAGCCAAAGATGAGAGTGGAGTGCGGCGGAGCTCGACCTTTATATGGATGCAGGTCCGGGAAGAGGAGCTCGGGTCCGGCTCCATGGAGCACGGATCCCTAGGCGAAGTATCGGGCGAGCTTCCCGGATGCACGGGGGATGATTAGGACCTTAGATTAGGCGAAATGGGGATCGGGTTTGGTGGGAATAATTGGGTGAAGTCGGGTCCGCGAACAGGACCCGGGCTCTGGTGGTCCTGGGGGAGGTGTTGACCGGGGGTCAACAATCCCCCGTGGACCAATCAGAGCTCGCCAAGGCTTCCATTTTTATTTGATTTTTTGGGGCCTTAAATGGCCGAATTTTCAAAAACTTAAAACACAAAATATTTTGTTTTAATTTTTTCTATTTTTTTTGTGATTTTTAATTAATTTTTGGAAATAAAAATAAGGTATTTACACTATAGCTATACATAGGTATATATACACTATATTGATTTTTTATTTTTGATTTTTAATTAGTTATTTTTATACATTTTTATTCCTATTTATATTTTATTTATTTATAGCATAAAATGACGAATAAAAAGCTATTTTTATTTTATTTTTATTAATTATATACATAGGTTAAATAATTATTTATGTACATTATGTACATGGTATAATACAATATGTTTTTGTATTTTTAATTTTGTAATTTTTATTTGATTTTTGTTTTGTTTCTTTTTATTTATTTTATTTACAATATATACATAGAATATTTACAAAAAGTTTTAGAAATAAATAAATTTATTTACAAGGTGAAATAACTAAGGGATGATGGTCTATGTTCAAGGTGTAAGGGTATTTTTGTATTTTTGATTTTTAAGAATTTTATTTTGTTTTTAATAGCTTATGAATATATACAAAATATATACAAACATATTTTTGGGATGAGGAAAAATATTATTTATTTATTTACAAATATATACATATGTGAGCCCCTATCTCCCTCTACTTGGCTTTTATGCGGTCAGGCCCATGCTGAGCCCTCCCTTGGGTTAGGTTGCTCAATATTTATTCTAAATATTTCCCCTCTTTTTCTTTTTCATCTTTATTCTTTTATTTTTGCACAAAAACATGCTAATTATCTATATTTACAAACATGCATGCTTTTGCTAACTTTTCCTATTTACACATATCTACATGCATTTGCATAGGTTTTTGTAGCTAAAATAATAAGAATAAAGAGTGATGAATGGGTATTCATCACCCCCCTATACTATACTTTGCTAGTCCCCTTAGCAAACACTTATTTGAAAAAGAAGTGAAAAAGAAAGAAAAAGAAAAAGAAAAAGAGAATGTACATGGATCAAGGTTGATTATTAAACTTGCCTTCATTAAATTGAGGTATGGAGCTTAATCAGATCTTTGGATTATTAATGTGTCGGAACCTTATTCAGACTTAAGCTTAAAACCTAACAGCCTCTAAGTTCCACCAATCTATAATCAAGACTCCTCAATGCTCCAGGTCAGAACAAGTCATCAATCACAAACCCTGAAGACCATGAATCTTTTCTTGTCCTGTGAAAGTGAGGTCTAAGCTCTCCACCTCAGAAATGGCAACTTGACAACCCTCCCCAACAAGGTAACTCTATGACCTCAATCTGTCCACTCTTTCCTCGAGGAGCGGGGTATTCCCTTCTAAGTTCAAGTACAACCGGCTCAAGAAGAGGGGGCAGAAGAGAATGGGTCAAGGCCAGTGTAGCCAAGTACCCTTGGGAGCTTGACCAGTGTAGCCAAGTCTCCCTGCTGCAAGCTACAACAGGTGGATCATGTAACCAAGCTTTGCTTATTGCACTTATATACATACTCCGGTGGGATTATCATTTTCTCTCAGACCCACCACTTTTTTGGAGTTCTTTTCTTTTTGCATTTTTTTTTCGAGTGCATCTATACAACATGTACATGTGCAGCATATATACAAGGAGTTTTTCCTCTTGAGCCAGTAGACTATCCCTCTTTTGAAGCTTTATTGCAACCCACAACTCCCGTCGTTAGACTTCATGGCAACCAGACCAAGTTGAGACGCACTTCCTTCACTAAATGAAGAAGAGAGGTTCCGCCTAGAAGTACTACCCTCATATGCTATCCCAAGCCAAGGAAGATTGCCTCCTCACCACCTCATCCGTAGAGAGCTCGGTGCATAGTGTGGTTGTCCAAGTAAAGCCATAATCTATATGAGTCATGTGTTGTTGTTAAGTGCTCTACTTAGGCTCATCGAGATGACATGTGATCATAGCCTAGTGGACTCAAAGAATTAAGTCACCATGGACCTGAAAAGCCTTAAACCTAAGCCCTATAAGGTTCCTCTTAGAAATTAGGTGGATTAAGATCTTAATCAAGCTCCATTTCTCAATTTGATTCCCGGCTTAGTTTAAATGTCAACTATCATCCAGAAAAACTATATACATATGTACAAAAAGATGCATATTTACACAAATTTTACAATCATGCAAAATTTTTGAAAAATGTTTTGAAATCATGAATGATGATGCATGAAGTGCAAGTTTTGCAAAAAGATATTTACACACATTTACACAAGATTTTTGCAAACTTTTGATTTTCAAAACATTTTGGAAAAATTTTGTACTATATACATAATTTTGATACAAAAATATTTACACAAGCTTTACACAAAAGATTTTTGAAATCCTTTTTACAAAAATAATTTGTACATTAGCTATGTATGTGCAAATAAAAGAAGATTATGTACATGAAAATTTTTAATTTTTGTGGTTTTTAGCCATTTTTATTTATTAACACACTCACACAAAGTACGAGTTATGGCTAAAGTATATATGAAATATATACACACCCCCCTATACTTAGCTCGAACGATGTCCTCGGAGTCAAGAGCGATGAAGAAGACATAACTCGTACTATGTATAGGGAAGTGAAAAGGAAGGCTATACAAAAGGAAATGAAAAAGTCAAGAAGGACTCGGGTCTTCCCCCTATACTTAGGATCAAGTAATCCTAAGTATAGCAGGCTGTATACTAAGGGAAGACCGAGTGGAGAATGTACAGGGTCTACCCCCCCTATACTTAGGGTAAGATATCCCTAAGTATAGGCAGCAAAACAGGGGTAGACAGAAACAAAAGAAATACCCGAAATGTCTCACATCCCCCCTATACTTAGGGTAAAGTGCACCCTAAGTATAGCATAATCACAAGATGGAGAAAGGGATGTGGGACTAAAGAAGTTGCTGATATGGACATCTGGATCTATGTACAGCGGAGGATCAGTAAAGCTCAGGCGTGAGATGCCTTAGATGTGAGTCAAAGACCACATCTCACACAAAATGAATAGGGGCAATATCAACGACCCGCGGCTCATGATCTAGAAATGGTTTGAGCCGCTGGCCGTTCACTCGGAAGGTACTCTCAGAAGACAACTCAGATATGTCGATGCTACCGTTGTCGTGTACCTTCCGAACCAGATAAGGTCCTTTCCATTTGCTCTGTAGCTTCCCTGGAAATAATCTAAGCCTCGAATCAAACAGCCATACTCTCTGTCCAATCTCCTCAAAAATAGCCCAGACCTGGTCATGGTCCTTGGCGAAGTAGGACCCGCCACAAGAAGCGTTCACCAGGCCCTGTAGCTCTGGTGACAACCCACTGAAAAAGCTCTGAACTAGGTTCGGCTTCGTGATATCGTGGTGTGGGCATCTGTCCAAAAGCTCTCTAAACCTCTCCCAAGCCTCATGGAACTGCTCGTTGGGGAACATGGAGAAGTTGATGATCAGGGCCCTCGCTGCGTTCGTCCGCCCGAGTGGATAGTACTTGTTCAAGTACTCGGTGCGGAGCTGCTCCCAGGTGTACACGAATCTCCCCAAATGCTTCAGCCAGGTGGCTGCTCTATCTGCCAGTGAGAAGGGGAAGGCAATCATCCGTATGGTATCCTGGTCCACATGCCTGTCGTGGACAGTACTGCAAATCATGAGAAACTCCTGTAGGTGGAGATGGGGCTCTTCGGTAGCCAGTCCGTGGAACCGCGGAAGCAACTGCAAGGTGTTCGGGGGGAACTTGAAGTCCCCCACGATGGCTGGAACCACAACCCAATGGTGCATCAAAGTAGATCCGGGGTTGTGCAACTCCCGCATCGGTCTAGGTGGTCCTGCTCCTCCTGCGGCTGCTGCCGCTGCGGCGGCGGCCGCGGCTGCTGCTGCGGCTCGTGCCTGTGCCTCTACATCCGGGATCTCCTCGGGCTCGCTCTGTGCATCTCTCTCTGCTCTGAGCCTCTCCATCTCTCGCCTCATCTCTATCATAAAAGCTCCCTGATCGCGGAGCTGCTGCTGGACTGTCTCTAGCTGTGCGATCAGGGTGGAGTTGATCGCCCCCTGGTCCAGTACAAAGTGCTCGGGACGGGATTGATCGTCGGAACTGCCTGCGCCTGCCATCTCGACGTCTGCAAAGTCAAATGAGCCCAACTCAGGTGCCGTCAAATGTATCAATCTCTCCTCGGGCTCATGTCTCTCAGGGCGGTCAGAAAGGGGATCGAGGGGGAACAGGGTGGAGTCGTACTCGGGCTCGGAGAGCGGGTCTGAGCTCTCGCGAGCCAACCTAGATGATGAGGTAGACGCGCCCGAAAGCGGTGCAGCCAGAGGCTGCCTAAGAGACCGTCTACCCATCATCTTGATCTGGCGAGTAGGGCGGATGGGATCTGGAAAAACTATGATCTGAAAACAAACCCCCGGTTCACCAACGCAACGCGAGCTGAAGACCGTGAAAGTTCGGTCAAATTATCTTGTCTGTTTTATTTGGTGAACACACAAATATCAGAGCGATTACGTGACCTGTTGGGATATCCGCTGCTAACCCAACCGACTGGCCCGCACGGAAGAGTCGGTAGTCAGTCAAGTATAGCAACGGGGGGCTCTACCTAGTGTTCGGGTCACTCTCTCGCACATGCAAACCAAGCAATGAGGGGGTTGCTCTCCCCAATACAAAATTTTTAGGGTGAGCGAGTTTTAAGGTCGATAATTTTAAACAGTCCCAATTTTATGATTTCTCTTTTTAGGTATTTTTCAAATCAAACAAAAATGCCTAACGAATTTTTCGATTCTCCTGATTATTAAGTCAAAAACGGGGGGAGAAGTCGAAAAAGCCGATGCACGAGAAATCAATGATGCATGCAAAGTCAGAAAAGCGTACCTGCCTCCAGCTCTCTACATGCAGAGTGATCCGCGCATAAAATAAAGACAGAAATTAAACTAAGCTATATGATGCAACGGTAAAAAGCCGAGTCCTAAACGAGCACTTTCTAGCGATGAACCGTCTAACCGGTCACCGACCTCCAAGCCAAAGGGTCCGGTCTTGGCCCGTCCCTCCCCTGCCCGACAAATCGGGGGTAGGAGTGCGCTTTACAGGACGGGCTCTCGGCGCGTAGTCTACGGAGGCTAGCGAGTCGGTTATTTTTATTGTTTATTTTAAGTAGGTCCAATTACGTTCTATAGGAACAGATAAGCCTTAGGTGTGTTTGGATCCTACTCAGCTACGTCACAGTCACCAGAAAGTCCTAAGTCTAGGGGCTCGAGCAAAAACCGCGAAAAATCCGGAAAATGACAGTAAGAAAGGAAAAAGAAAACCGCGATGAAAAACCGCGAAAAACCGAGGGGTCCTAATGGGTCCCCCGAGCACGCCGGTGCTCGGCGAAACAGACCCGCTACGGTCTAAGTGTCTAAGAGTCTCAGAAAGGCCTGTATTATTACAAATAATAATGAATGAACTGAAATAAACTATCCTACTACCTCACCCCACTCAACTCTCTCCTCTCGCTCTCTCCTGCGGCTTCGTGGAGAAAGAAGCCGCCTCCGAGTCTCGCGGCTGCACCGGCTCCTCGAAAGTCGCCTCCGCGGTCCTCGGGCCCTCGCAAGAAGACAGGAAAAGTGGTCAGACCAATAAAATAATCAAATAATGAATGAAAATAAAAGCAAGGGTATATGTGCAAAAATGGAAACAAAATAATCACACAAAATAAAACAAAAATCGAAAGAGAAGAAAATCAAAATAAAACAAAATAAATCAAAAAGGAACTATGAACAAAAGCCGCGAAAAGCCGCGGGCTCCGGAGAGCCGCGAAAAACCGCGAAAACAAAAACGAAAAATAAAACAAAAACAACTACTAAGCCGTGCTCCCCGGCAACGGCGCCATTCTGATAACACGGCTGATCACTAGGGTATGAGGTACAAAAATCAGGTCGTTGTGACCAAAGCAATCAGGCCATGTATATCAAGAAAAATATCAACCACTCAAACAGACAAAAATAATCAAGCACGAAAGCGAGCGGTCTAGCTATAGGATTAACCTGGTATAGCTCCCAGGGTCGAACACAAGGAGCACGGATTGGCCTAGGGCCTACGAAGTAGTAAAAATAAGGTAAAATAAAAGAAAAGTGCTTTTTAGTGGCTTTTAATAATTTTTATATTTTTTTTTTGGATTTTTAAAAGATAAAGAAAATAAAAGGACACAAATATCAACACACTTAGGCAAATTATTTAACACACCAAAAATAAAGCAAAAATTCAGGAAAAAGTGTTTTTATGTTTTTTAAGTTTTTAAGTGTTTTTGGTGAATTTTTGATATTTTTCTAATGGGTAAATTATTTTCTAAAAATCAAACAGTGCTAAAAATCCTAGGTACTGTCCAGCAAGGCCTAAAACTCAAAAATAAAATATTTAAGAGTCTCAACAGGCCTTGGAGGTAATTTTCCTGTAATCTAGAAAGGATAAGGAAAATTTAGGCACCCTAATTATTATTTTTGGATTTTTAGATTAATTTTTATAATTTTTATGGGTTTTTAAGGGTTTTTTAATTTTTAGAGTTTTTAGGCAATGAAAAATAGCCAAAATTGGCTAGAAAATCAAACAACACACAAGAAACAGTAACTAAAATTTTTAGAATTTTTGGAGGTGTTTTTATATTTTTTTGGTATTTTTAAACCTAGACAGTAGCTAAAAAGGAGGTTTTTGAATTTTTAAAAATACTAAATAAAATCAAAAATGTCCTCAAAAATTCTCAAAGATCCAACACCATGGCAGGAGCCATGTGTCAAATTTTCATCGAATTTAGAGGTGGTTTGATATTTATTCAAAAATCAAAGAGGGGGCACTGTGCACAGGGACGTAAGTGCAAATACCCTAAAGTCTGGGGGCCAAGATGCAAAAATCCCAGCAAGTCACGCGCGTGGCGCGTGGCTGGGGCACTCAGGGGCCTCTTGGTAATAAAAACCAAGTTTCTGGGCTTTTTGGTAACTCGTACCAAAAGTCCAGGGGCTTGGATGCAATTTACCCACTAATACACGCACATGTAGAAATAAAAATGCTCATAGGGGCACAACTGCAAATACCAGAAAATATTTCTTCATTCAATAACAACCCAGAACTACAGGATCAAAGATGTAAAAAGCCCAACTCAGCACGTGGCGAAGCACGTGGTCTCATACACACAGGGGCATACATGCAAATAAAACTAAGCACAGGGTCCACAATGCAATTTGCCCTACGTAAATAAAAGTTCTAAAATATTTACAGGACTAGAAATAAAAAGACAAACTAAGAGGGGGCCCTAAGTAATTTACCCCTTTATTCGTCGACGGCCGGATGCGCGCCACGTGGAGGATCGGTCGGCTCAGATTGGGTGGCGCGTCTCTTCTTCAGCTCTTGGGCCTAATCGACGGTGGAGGCGAGGACACGTGGAAGATCTGACGGGTATGGCCTCAGGTGTCTCTCCCCTCAGCGCGAACGGTCCTGATCAGCCCCTCGATCTGATCAACGGCTGCTGCTCCTCGATAAGTGGACGGTGGCGATGTGAACTGGGAGCGGGGGCTGATCGGACGGTGCTGGAGGATGGTGGAAGAACACTCCACCGGCGAGCTTCGCCGGCCTCGTGTGCGTGCTAGCGTCCTCCTCAGCTGCTCCTGATGATCGGAGAGGATAGGCGACGGCGTCCCGCAGCTGCTGGTACTGTCCGATGGCCCACCCGAGCCCTGGAGGGGCTCCGGCGAGCTCGGCGGCGGTGGGCTCCTGGACCTGATGTGAGGGGGGCTCAGATGCCCTTCTTCTGACCTGCAAAACACGCCAGGAGCTTCGCGGGTCGAGGGCAAAGTGCCTCGACCCAAAGAAGCGGGGTGACGGTGGCTGGTGGGTCGGTGCGAATGAGCTCCGGCGAGCGGTAGGTGGTGGAGCTCGACTCCCAGCTCCGGGGCGAGCTGGGTTGAATGAGTGGGCGTAGAACGTGCGTCGGAGGATGGCGAAGGTGTGTGGGGGTTCCGATGATCGAGATAATACGCGGGATGGCCGGAATCAAGGGAACACGTCGGAGAGCCGATTTGGGCGAAAATCAGAAATTAGCGAAAAGAAAGGACTAATCGGCTACCTGGGTGGAGCGGAAGACTGTGCTGGAGTGTGGCTAACTCCCGGTCGTCGCCTCGAAGGTCGTCACTGCCTGAGGCTCGAGCTCCAGCTAGGTGGCGGAGCACGCGGCGCGCGGCTGCCGGATCGATGGTCGGGCACCCTCCTCCTCGCTGCAACACGGCAGACGGAAGCTGTCACCTTGCTGAATGCAATGGAGGTCACGGGAGTGAAGGTGGAGAGCCAAAGATGAGAGTGGAGTGCGGCGGAGCTCGACCTTTATATGGATGCAGGTCCGGGAAGAGGAGCTCGGGTCCGGCTCCATGGAGCACGGATCCCTAGGCGAAGTATCGGGCGAGCTTCCCGGATGCACGGGAGATGATTAGGACCTTAGATTAGGCGAAATGGGGATCGGGTTTGGTGGGAATAATTGGGTGAAGTCGGGTCCGCGAACAGGACCCGGGCTCTGGTGGTCCTGGGGGAGGTGTTGACCGGGGGTCAACAATCCCCCGTGGACCAATCAGAGCTCGCCAAGGCTTCCATTTTTATTTGATTTTTTTGGGGCCTTAAATGGCCGAATTTTCAAAAACTTAAAACACAAAATATTTTTGTTTTAATTTTTTCTATTTTTTTGTGATTTTTAATTAATTTTTGGAAATAAAAATAAGGTATTTACACTATAGCTATACATAGGTATATATACACTATATTGATTTTTGATTTTTGATTTTTAATTAGTTATTTTTATACATTTTTATTCCTATTTTATATTTTATTTATTTATAGCATAAAATGACGAATAAAAAGCTATTTTTATTTTATTTTTATTAATTATATACATAGGTTAAATAATTATTTATGTACATTTATGTACATGGTATATATACAATATGTTTTTGTATTTTTAATTTTTGTAATTTTTATTTGATTTTTGTTTTGTTTCTTTTTATTTATTTTATTTACAATATATACATAGAATATTTACAAAAAGTTTTAGAAATAAATAAATTTATTTACAAGGTGAAATAACTAAGGGATGATGGTCTATGTTCAAGGTGTAAGGTATTTTTGTATTTTTGATTTTTAAGAATTTTATTTTGTTTTTAATAGCTTATGAATATATACAAAATATATACAAACATATTTTTGGATGAGGAAAATATTATTTATTTATTTACAAATATATACATATGTGAGCCCCTATCTCCCTCTACTTGGCTTTTATGCGGTCAGGCCCATGCTGAGCCCTCCCTTGGGTTAGGTTGCTCAATATTTATTCTAAATATTTCCCTCTTTTTCTTTTTCATCTTTATTCTTTTATTTTTGCACAAAAACATGCTAATTATCTATATTTACAAACATGCATGCTTTTGCTAACTCTTCCTATTTACACATATCTACATGCATTTGCATAGGTTTTTGTAGCTAAAATATAAGAATAAAGAGTGATGAATGGGTATTCATCACCCCCCTATACTATACTTTGCTAGTCCCTTAGCAAACACTTATTTGAAAAAGAAGTGAAAAAGAAAGAAAAAGAAAAAGAAAAAGAGAATGTACATGGATCAATGTTGATTATTAAACTTGCCTTCATTAAATTGAGGTATGGAGCTTAATCAGATCTTTGGATTATTAATGTGTCGGAACCTTATTCAGACTTAAGCTTAAAACCTAACAGCCTCTAAGTTCCACCAATCTATAATCAAGACTCCTCAATGCTCCAGGTCAGAACAAGTCATCAATCACAAACCCTGAAGACCATGAATCTTTTCTTGTCCTGTGAAAGTGAGGTCTAAGCTCTCCACCTCAGAAATGGCAACTTGACAACCCTCCCCAACAAGGTAACTCTATGACCTCAATCTGGACACTCTTTCCTCGAGGAGCGGGGTATTCCCTTCTAAGTTCAAGTACAACCGGCTCAAGAAGAGGGGGCAGAAGAGAATGGGTCAAGGCCAGTGTAGCCAAGTACCCTTGGGAGCTTGACCAGTGTAGCCAAGTCTCCCTGCTGCAAGCTACAACAGGTGGATCATGTAACCAAGCTTTGCTTATTGCACTTATATACATACTCCGGTGGGATTATCATTTTCTCTCAGACCCACCACTTTTTTGGAGTTCTTTTCTTTTTGCATTTTTTTTTCGAGTGCATCTATACAACATGTACATGTGCAGCATATATACAAGGAGTTTTTCCTCTTGAGCCAGTAGACTACCCCTCTTTTGAAGCTTTATTGCAACCCACAACTCCCGTCGTTAGACTTCATGGCAACCAGACCAAGTTGAGACGCACTTCCTTCACTAAATGAAGAAGAGAGGTTCCGCCTAGAAGTACTACCCTCATATGCTATCCCAAGCCAAGGAAGATTGCCTCCTCACCACCTCATCCGTAGAGAGCTCGGTGCATAGTGCGGTTGTCCAAGTAAAGCCATAATCTATATGAGTCATGTGTTGTTGTTAAGTGCTCTACTTAGGCTCATCGAGATGACATGTGATCATAGCCTAGTGGACTCAAAGAATTAAGTCACCATGGACCTGAAAAGCCTTAAACCTAAGCCCTATAAGGTTCCTCTTAGAAATTAGGTGGATTAAGATCTTAATCAAGCTCCATTTCTCAATTTGATTCCCGGCTTAGTTTAAATGTCAACTATCATCCAGAAAAACTATATACATATGTACAAAAAGATGCATATTTACACAAATTTTACAATCATGCAAAATTTTTGAAAAATGTTTTGAAATCATGAATGATGATGCATGAAGTGCAAGTTTTGCAAAAAGATATTTACACACATTTACACAAGATTTTTGCAAACTTTTGATTTTCAAAACATTTTGGAAAAATTTTGTACTATATACATAATTTTGATACAAAAATATTTACACAAGCTTTACACAAAAGATTTTTGAAATCCTTTTTACAAAAATAATTTGTACATTAGCTATGTATGTGCAAATAAAAGAAGATTATGTACATGAAAATTTTTAATTTTTGTGGTTTTTAGCCATTTTTATTTATTAACACACTCACACAAAGTACGAGTTATGGCTAAAGTATATATGAAATATATACACACCCCCCTATACTTAGCTCGAACGATGTCCTCGGAGTCAAGAGCGATGAAGAAGACATAACTCGTACTATGTATAGGGAAGTGAAAAGGAAGGCTATACAAAAGGAAATGAAAAAGTCAAGAAGGACTCGGGTCTTCCCCCTATACTTAGGATCAAGTAATCCTAAGTATAGCAGGCTGTATACTAAGGGAAGACCGAGTGGAGAATGTACAGGGTCTACCCCCCCTATACTTAGGGTAAGATATCCCTAAGTATAGGCAGCAAAATAGGGGTAGACAGAAACAAAAGAAATACCCGAAATGTCTCACATCCCCCCTATACTTAGGGTAAAGTGCACCCTAAGTATAGCATAATCACAAGATGGAGAAAGGGATGTGGGACTAAAGAAGTTGCTGATATGGACATCTGGATCTATGTACAGCGGAGGATCAGTAAAGCTCAGGCGTGAGATGCCTTAGATGTGAGTCAAAGACCACATCTCACACAAAATGAATAGGGGCAATATCAACGACCCGCGGCTCATGATCTAGAAATGGTTTGAGCCGCTGGCCGTTCACTCGGAAGGTACTCTCAGAAGACAACTCAGATATGTCGATGCTACCGTTGTCGTGTACCTTCCGAACCAGATAAGGTCCTTTCCATTTGCTCTGTAGCTTCCCTGGAAATAATCTAAGCCTCGCATCAAACAGCCATACTCTCTGTCCAATCTCCTCAAAAATAGCCCAGACCTGGTCATGGTCCTTGGCGAAGTAGGACCCGCCACAAGAAGCGTTCACCAGGCCCTGTAGCTCTGGTGACAACCCACTGAAAAAGCTCTGAACTAGGTTCGGCTTCGTGATATCGTGGTGTGGGCATCTGTCCAAAAGCTCTCTAAACCTCTCCCAAGCCTCATGGAACTGCTCGTTGGGGAACATGGAGAAGTTGCTGATCAGGGCCCTCGCTGCGTTCGTCCGCCCGAGTGGATAGTACTTGTTCAAGTACTCGGTGCGGAGCTGCTCCCAGGTGTACACGAATCTCCCCAAATGCTTCAGCCAGGTGGCTGCTCTATCTGCCAGTGAGAAGGGGAAGGCAATCATCCGTATGGTATCCTGGTCCACATGCCTGTCGTGGACAGTACTGCAAATCATGAGAAACTCCTGTAGGTGGAGATGGGGCTCTTCGGTAGCCAGTCCGTGGAACCGCGGAAGCAACTGCAAGGTGTTCGGGGGGAACTTGAAGTCCCCCACGATGGCTGGAACCACAACCCAATGGTGCATCAAAGTAGATCCGGGGTTGTGCAACTCCCGCATCGGTCTAGGTGGTCCTGCTCCTCCTGCGGCTGCTGCCGCTGCGGCGGCGGCCGCGGCTGCTGCTGCGGCTCGTGCCTGTGCCTCTACATCCGGGATCTCCTCGGGCTCGCTCTGTGCATCTCTCTCTGCTCTGAGCCTCTCCATCTCTCGCCTCATCTCTATCATAAAAGCTCCCTGATCGCGGAGCTGCTGCTGGACTGTCTCTAGCTGTGCGATCAGGGTGGAGTTGATCGCCCCCTGGTCCAGTACAAAGTGCTCGGGACGGGATTGATCATCGGAACTGCCTGCGCCTGCCATCTCGACGTCTACAAAGTCAAATGAGCCCAACTCAGGTGCCGTCAAATGTATCAATCTCTCCTCGGGCTCATGTTTCTCAGGGCGGTCAGAAAGGGGATCGAGGGGGAACAGGGTGGAGTCGTACTCGGGCTCGGAGAGCGGGTCTGAGCTCTCGCGAGCCAACCTAGATGATGAGGTAGACGCGCCCGAAAGCGGTGCAGCCAGAGGCTGCCTAAGAGACCGTCTACCCATCATCTTGATCTGGCGAGTAGGGCGGATGGGATCTGGAAAAACTATGATCTGAAAATAAACCCCCGGTTCACCAACGCAACGCGAGCTGAAGACCGTGAAAGTTCGGTCAAACTATCTTGTCTGTTTTATTTGGTGAACACACAAATATCAGAGCGATTACGTGACCTGTTGGGATATCCGCTGCTAACCCAACCGACTGGCCCGCACGGAAGAGTCGGTAGTCAGTCAAGTATAGCAACGGGGGGCTCTACCTAGTGTTCGGGTCACTCTCTCGCACATGCAAACCAAGCAATGAGGGGGTTGCTCTCCCCAATACAAAATTTTTAGGGTGAGCGAGTTTTAAGGTCGATAATTTTAAACAGTCCCAATTTTATGATTTCTCTTTTTAGGTATTTTTCAAATCAAACAAAAATGCCTAACGAATTTTTCGATTCTCCTGATTATTAAGTCAAAAACGGGGGGAGAAGTCGAAAAAGCCGATGCACGAGAAATCAATGATGCATGCAAAGTCAGAAAAGCGTACCTGCCTCCAGCTCTCTACATGCAGAGTGATCCGCGCATAAAATAAAGACAGAAATTAAACTAAGCTATATGATGCAACGATAAAAAACCGAGTCCTAAACGAGCACTTTCTAGCGATCAACCGTCTAACCGGTCACCGACCTCCAAGCCAAAGGGTCCGGTCTTGGCCCGTCCCTCCCCTGCCCGACAAATCGGGGGTAGGAGTGCGCTTTACAGGACGGGCTCTCGGCGCGTAGTCTACGGAGGCTAGCGAGTCGGTTATTTTTATTGTTTATTTTAAGTAGGTCCAATTACGTTCTATAGGAACAGATAAGCCTTAGGTGTGTTTGGATCCTACTCAGCTACGTCACAGTCACCAGAAAGTCCTAAGTCTAGGGGCTCGAGCAAAAACTGCGAAAAATCCGGAAAATGACAGTAAGAAAGGAAAAAGAAAACCGCGATGAAAAACCACGAAAAACCGAGGGGTCCTAATGGGTCCCCCGAGCACGCCGGTGCTCGGCGAAACAGACCCGCTACGGTCTAAGTGTCTAAGAGTCTCAGAAAGGCCTGTATTATTACAAATAATAATGAATGAACTGAAATAAACTATCCTACTACCTCACCCCACTCAACTCTCTCCTCTCGCTCTCTCCTGCGGCTTCGTGGAGAAAGAAGCCGCCTCCGAGTCTCGCGGCTGCACCGGCTCCTCGAAAGTCGCCTCCGCGGTCCTCGGGCCCTCGCAAGAAGACAGGAAAAGTGGTCAGACCAATAAAATAATCAAATAATGAATGAAAATAAAAGCAAGGGTATATGTGCAAAAATGGAAACAAAATAATCACACAAAATAAAACAAAAATCGAAAGAGAAGAAAATCAAAATAAAACAAAATAAATCAAAAAGGAACTATGAACAAAAGCCGCAAAAAGCCGCGGGCTCCGGAGAGCCGCGAAAAACCGCGAAAACAAAAACGAAAAATAAAACAAAAACAACTACTAAGCCGTGCTCCCCGGCAACGGCGCCATTCTGATAACACGGCTGATCACTAGGGTATGAGGTACAAAAATCAGGTCGTTGTGACCAAAGCAATCAGGCCATGTATATCAAGAAAAATATCAACCACTCAAACAGACAAAAATAATCAAGCACGAAAGCGAGCGGTCTAGCTATAGGATTAACCTGGTATAGCTCCCAGGGTCGAACACAAGGAGCACGGATTGGCCTAGGGCCTACGAAGTAGTAAAAATAAGGTAAAATAAAAGAAAAGTGCTTTTTAGTGGCTTTTAATAATTTTTATATTTTTTTTTGGATTTTTAAAAGATAAAGAAAATAAAAGGACACAAATATCAACACACTTAGGCAAATTATTTAACACACCAAAAATAAAGCAAAAATTCAGGAAAAAGTGTTTTTATGTTTTTTAAGTTTTTAAGTGTTTTTGGTGAATTTTTGATATTTTTCTAATGGGTAAATTATTTTCTAAAAATCAAACAGTGCTAAAAATCCTAGGTACTGTCCAGCAAGGCCTAAAACTCAAAAATAAAATATTTAAGAGTCTCAACAGGCCTTGGAGGTAATTTTCCTGTAATCTAGAAAGGATAAGGAAAATTTAGGCACCCTAATTATTATTTTTGGATTTTTAGATTAATTTTTATAATTTTTATGGGTTTTTAAGGGTTTTTTAATTTTTAGAGTTTTTAGGCAATGAAAAATAGCCAAAATTGGCTAGAAAATCAAACAACACACAAGAAACAGTAACTAAAATTTTTAGAATTTTTGGAGGTGTTTTTATATTTTTTTGGTATTTTTAAACCTAGACAGTAGCTAAAAAGGAGGTTTTTGAATTTTTAAAAATACTAAATAAAATCAAAAATGTCCTCAAAAATTCTCAAAGATCCAACACCATGGCAGGAGCCATGTGTCAAATTTTCATCGAATTTAGAGGTGGTTTGATATTTATTCAAAAATCAAAGAGGGGGCACTGTGCACAGGGACGTAAGTGCAAATACCCTAAAGTCTGGGGGCCAAGATGCAAAAATCCCAGCAAGTCACGCGCGTGGCGCGTGGCTGGGGCACTCAGGGGCCTCTTGGTAATAAAAACCAAGTTTCTGGGCTTTTTGGTAACTCGTACCAAAAGTCCAGGGGCTTGGATGCAATTTACCCACTAATACACGCACATGTAGAAATAAAAATGCTCACAGGGGCACAACTGCAAATACCAGAAAATATTTCTTCATTCAATAACAACCCAGAACTACAGGATCAAAGATGTAAAAAGCCCAACTCAGCACGTGGCGAAGCACGTGGTCTCATACACACAGGGGCATACATGCAAATAAAACTAAGCACAGGGTCCACAATGCAATTTGCCCTACGTAAATAAAAGTTCTAAAATATTTACAGGACTAGAAATAAAAAGACAAACTAAGAGGGGGCCCTAAGTAATTTACCCCTTTATTCGTCGACGGCCGGATGCGCGCCACGTGGAGGATCGGTCGGCTCAGATTGGGTGGCGCGTCTCTTCTTCAGCTCTTGGGCCTAATCGACGGTGGAGGCGAGGACACGTGGAAGATCTGACGGGTATGGCCTCAGGTGTCTCTCCCCTCAGCGCGAACGGTCCTGATCAGCCCCTCGATCTGATCAACGGCTGCTGCTCCTCGATAAGTGGACGGTGGCGATGTGAACTGGGAGCGGGGGCTGATCGGACGGTGCTAGAGGATGGTGGAAGAACACTCCACCGGCGAGCTTCGCCGGCCTCGTGTGCGTGCTAGCGTCCTCCTCAGCTGCTCCTGATGATCGGAGAGGATAGGCGACGGCGTCCCGCAGCTGCTGGTACTGTCCGATGGCCCACCCGAGCCCTGGAGGGGCTCCGGCGAGCTCGGCGGCGGTGGGCTCCTGGACCTGATGTGAGGGGGGCTCAGATGCCCTTCTTCTGACCTGCAAAACACGCCAGGAGCTTCGCGGGTCGAGGGCAAAGTGCCTCGACCCAAAGAAGCGGGGTGACGGTGGCTGGTGGGTCGGTGCGAATGAGCTCCGGCGAGCGGTAGGTGGTGGAGCTCGACTCCCAGCTCCGGGGCGAGCTGGGTTGAATGAGTGGGCGTAGAACGTGCGTCGGAGGATGGCGAAGGTGTGTGGGGGTTCCGATGATCGAGATAATACGCGGGATGGCCGGAATCAAGGGAACACGTCGGAGAGCCGATTTGGGCGAAATCAGAAATTAAGCGAAAAGAAAGGACTAATCGGCTACCTGGGTGGAGCGGAAGACTGTGCTGGAGTGTGGCTAACTCCCGGTCGTCGCCTCGAAGGTCGTCACTGCCTGAGGCTCGAGCTCCAGCTAGGTGGCGGAGCACGGCGGCGCGCGGCTGCCGGATCGATGGTCGGGCACCCTCCTCCTCGCTGCAACACGGCAGACGGAAGCTGTCACCTTGCTGAATGCAATGGAGGTCACGGGAGTGAAGGTGGAGAGCCAAAGATGAGAGTGGAGTGCGGCGGAGCTCGACCTTTATATGGATGCAGGTCCGGGAAGAGGAGCTCGGGTCCGGCTCCATGGAGCACGGATCCCTAGGCGAAGTATCGGGCGAGCTTCCCGGATGCACGGGGGATGATTAGGACCTTAGATTAGGCGAAATGGGGATCGGGTTTGGTGGGAATAATTGGGTGAAGTCGGGTCCGCGAACAGGACCCGGGCTCTGGTGGTCCTGGGGGAGGTGTTGACCGGGGGTCAACAATCCCCCGTGGACCAATCAGAGCTCGCCAAGGCTTCCATTTTTATTTGATTTTTTTGGGGCCTTAAATGGTCGAATTTTCAAAAACTTAAAACACAAAATATTTTTGTTTTAATTTTTTCTATTTTTTTGTGATTTTTAATTAATTTTTGGAAATAAAAATAAGGTATTTACACTATAGCTATACATAGGTATATATACACTATATTGATTTTTGATTTTTGATTTTTAATTAGTTATTTTTATACATTTTTATTCCTATTTTATATTTTATTTATTTATAGCATAAAATGACGAATAAAAAGCTATTTTTATTTTATTTTTATTAATTATATACATAGGTTAAATAATTATTTATGTACATTTATGTACATGGTATATATACAATATGTTTTTGTATTTTTAATTTTGTAATTTTTATTTGATTTTTGTTTCGTTTCTTTTTATTTATTTTATTCACAATATATACATAGAATATTTACAAAAAGTTTTAGAAATAAATAAATTTATTTACAAGGTGAAATAACTAAGGGATGATGGTCTATGTTCAAGGTGTAAGGGTATTTTTGTATTTTTGATTTTTAAGAATTTTATTTTGTTTTTAATAGCTTATGAATATATACAAAATATATACAAACATATTTTTGGGATGAGGAAAATATTATTTATTTATTTACAAATATATACATATGTGAGCCCCTATCTCCCTCTACTTGGCTTTTATGCGGTCAGGCCCATGCTGAGCCCTCCCTTGGGTTAGGTTGCTCAATATTTATTCTAAATATTTCCCTCTTTTTCTTTTTCATCTTTATTCTTTTATTTTTGCACAAAAACATGCTAATTATCTATATTTACAAGCATGCATGCTTTTGCTAACTTTTCCTATTTACACATATCTACATGCATTTGCATAGGTTTTTGTAGCTAAAATATAAGAATAAAGAGTGATGAATGGGTATTCATCAGTAGATCGAGCTAGAATGGTCTGTTATACAGATCTCCAGGAGACTACACCGCCTCCAAGGGTAAAGACATACCCAATAACATCATTACTCCCATACTCCTCTATTTTTCCAATCCAGCTTGCATTACTATATTCTTCTAGTACATGATGTCTAATATAATGCAAACTAAGGGAAATAGTTCCCTTCAAGTACTTCAGTACTCGATCTAGAGCCTCCCATTGAGTACGGTTAGGACAGCTAGTGTATCTATTCAGCTTTGCAACCGAGAATGAAATATCATGTCTCGTGTAATTTTTAAGGTATATCAAACTTCCTATCACTTGTGAATACCTTAGCTGAGCTACATGTCCTCCACTTTTATTCTTAAACAACGTTTTGGATGAATCAAAAGGAGTAGTTACAACTTTGCAGTCTTGTCATCAAAATTTCTCAAGTACCTTCTTAACATAGTGAGATGAGAAACTACGACCCCATCAACTGACCTTGTCAGTTTGAGATCCAAGATCACATCAGCAATACCCATATCCTTCATCTCAAACTCGCTACTCAAGAATGCCTTAGTCTCATTAATAATCCTTGTATGTGATCCAAACAAAAGCATGTCATCAACATACATGAACAAGACAATACACTCATCACCTTTTACCTTGGAATAGACACTTATCGGATTCATGAACTTTAAAGCCACATAACAAAATAATTTTGTTAAATTTTTCATGCCATTACTTTGGTGCTTGTTTCAATCCGTAAAGGGATTTAACAAACTTGCAAACCTTTCTCTCATTCTCAGGAGTCACAAGGCCATCAGGTTGATCTATATAGATCTCCTCCTCAAGATCACCATGCAAGAAGACGGTTTTCACATCCATCTGCTGGATAGAGATATCATATATAGATGCCAATTGTATGAGCATTCGGATTGTGGTCATCCTAGTTACATGTGAATAGATATCAAAATAATCGATACTTTCCTTTTGCCTAAAACCCTTTATAACTAATATGGATTTATACTTTTCAATTGATCCATCAGGCTTAAGTTTTCTCTTAAATACTCACTTGCAGCCAATGGTAGAGCACTCTTTGGGTAAATCAACCAACTCTCAAGTTCCATTAGCCATAATGGAATCCATCTCAGATTTGACAGCTTCCTTCCGTTATTTTCTTCAGATGAAGCCATGGCTTCCTTGTAACTTGATGGATCACCCTCGATCTGGTAGACAACAAAATCGCTATCCAGATCCTTTGCTATCTGAGATCTTTTACTCCTCTTTGGCTCAATTTCTTCTGAAAAATCATTGATTTCAGGTTGAGTCTCAACCCCCACATTCGATATCCTTTCAACTTGATCTAGAATAAATCCTGATGTAGAGGTTGTAACCTGATCTAGAATAAATCCCGTTGACATCCATCAACGGCTCGGCATCATAGGGGGCTGGCGGGAGTACTGTCAGAGGCTGGTCCGGCAAGTAGACCACCATCTGCATCTCTGGAGATGGTGGGGACTGGTAGGTGGGCTGCGGCTGCTGGTACGGCTCCGCCTGTATAAGATGGACCTGTCTAGGCTGCACGTGGGTGCTGGAGCGCTGGGACGAGCTGCTGCTGCCGCCGGCGTCGCCTCGCGACTGAAGACGGGGCTGAGAAGCCGTCTGTGCCTCCTGGAGACACATGAGCTGTGTCTTCATGTCGCTCAAGACCTGTGCCATCTGCTCCATCTGCGTGATACTCTGGCACTGCTTCTTCTCTATCAGCTCCATGCGGTCCAACTTCTCGCTGATGATACCCATGTCCGCAGCTGATGACTCTGCCTGTGCTGCTGCGGCTGCGAACGAACTGGATGGACCTGCATCTACCCGTGCTATCCGCTGGTACTGCACGGGTCCTGGCTGATGTGTCTGGGTCTTCTGAGTATAGAGCCGGGTCTGGGACATCACCATATAGTTTTCTGCCATCTCCTCAAAAATGGCCCAGACCTGGTCGTGGTCCTTGGCGAAGTAGGACCCGCCACAAGAAGCATTCACCAGGCCCTGTAGCTCTGGTGACAACCCGCTGAAGAAGCTCTGCACAAGGTTCGGCTTCGTGATGTCGTGGTGCGGGCATCTGTCCAGAAGCTCTCGGAACCTCTCCCATGCCTCGTGAAACTGCTCGTTGGGGAACATGGAGAAGTTACTGATCAGGGCCCTCGTTGCATTCGTCCGCCCGAGTGGATAGTACTTGTTCAAGTACTCGGTGCGGAGCTGCTCCCAGGTGTAGACAAACCTCCCCAAATGCTTCAGCCAGGTGGCTTCTCTATCTGCCAGTGAAAAGGGGAAGGCGATCATCCTGATCGTATCCTGGTCCACATGCCGGTCGTGGACAGTGCTGCAAATCATCAGAAACTCCTGGAGGTGGAGGTGGGGCTCCTCTGTAGCAAGTCCATGGAACCGAGGAAGCATCTGCAAGGTGTTCGGGGGGAACTTGAAGTCCCCCACGATAGCCAGTACCACCACCCAATGGTGCATCAGTGTAGATCCGGGGTTGTGCAACTCCCGCATTGGTCTAGGTGGTCCTCCTCCTCCTGCGGCTGCTGCCGCTGCGGTGGCGGCCGCGGCTGCTGCTGCTGCTGCGGCTCGTGCCTGTTCATCATCGGGCTCCTCGGGCTCGCTCTGCTGGTCTCGCTCTGCTCTGAGCCTCTCCAACTCTCTCCTCATCTCAATCATAAATGCCCCCTGATCGCGGAGCTGCTGCTGGACTGTATCGAGTGATGCGATCAGGGTGGAGTTGATCGCTCCCTGGTCTAGTACAATATGCTCTGGCTGACGGGAGTGATCGTCTGAACTGCCGGCTCCGGCCATGTCGACGTCTGCAAAATCAAACGAGCCCAACTCAGGTGCTGTCAAATGTATCAATCTCTCCTCGGGCTCGTGTCTCTCAGGAAGGTCAGAAAGGGGATCGAGGGGGAACAGGGTGGAGTCGTACTCGGGCTCGGAGAGCGGGTCAGAGCTCTCGCGAGCCAACCTAGATGATGAGGTAGACGCGCCCGAAAGCGGTGCAACCAGAGGCTGCCTAAGAGACCGTCTACCCATCATCTTGATCTGGCGAGTAGGGCGGATGAGATCTGGAAAAATTATGATCTGAAAACAAACCCCCGGTTCACCAACGCAACGCGAGCTGAAGACCGTAAAAGTTCGGTCAAATTATCTTGTCAATTTTATTTTGGTGAACACACAAAATATCAGAGCGCTTACGTGACCTGTTGGGATATCCGATGCTAACCCAACCGACTGGCCCGCACGGAAGAGTCGGTAATCAGTCGGGTTTAGCAACGGGGGGTTCTACCTAGTGTGCGGGTCACTCTCTCGCGCATCCAAACCAAACAATGAGGGGGTTGCTCTCCCCAAGACAAAATTTTTAGGGTGAGCGAGTTTTAAGGTCAATAATTTTAGCAGTCCCAATTTTATGGTTTCACTTTTTTAATATTTTTCAAAGCAAACAGATCGCCTAACGAATTTTTCGGTTCTCCTGATTATTAAGTCAAAAACAGGGGGGAGAAGTCGAAAAAGCCGATGCACGAGAAATCAATGATGCATGCCAAGTCAGAAATGCGTACCTTGCTCCAGCTCTCTACATGCAATATGATCCGCGCATAAAATAATAGACAGAAATAAAACTAACCTAAATGATGCAGCGGGAAAAGCCGAGTCCTAGACGAGCAGCTTCTAGCGAAGAACCGTCTAACCGGTCACCGACCTCCAAGCCAAAGAGTCCGGTCTTGGCCCGTCCCTCCTCTGTCCGATAAATCGGGGGTAGGAGTAAGTGCTTTACAGGACGGGCTACGGCACGTAGGCTACGGAGGCTAGCGAGTCGGTTATTTTTATTATTGATTTTAAGTAGGTCCAATTACGGTCTATAGGAACAGATATGCAATTAGGTGTGTGGATCCTACTAATTACGGCACATTCACCAGAAAATCCTAAGTTTAGGGGCACGAGCAAAAACCGTGAAAAACCGGAAAAGACAGTAAGAAAGAAAAAGAAAGCCGCGAAGAAAACCGCGAAAAACCGCGCAAGTCCTAAAGGGTCCCCCGAGCACACCGGTGCTCGGCGAAACAGACCCGCTACGGTAGAAGTCCAAGTCCAAACAGTCCAAGTGTCCCTGTATTATTACAATAATAATAGAGAAAAATAAAACCCTAATCTATCCTCACCCACTCAACTCTCTCTCTCGCTCTCTCCTGCGGCTTCGTACAGAAGGAAGCCGCCTCCAAGTTCCTCGGCTGCACCGGCTCCTCGAAAGTCGCCTCCGCAGTCCTCGGGCCCTCGCAAGACAAAGAGACAAGTGGTCAGACCGGCAAAACTAATCAAATAATAAAGAAAAAGAAATGAAAATAAAAGTGAGGGTATATATGCAAAAATGAAAAATAAAATAAACACACAAAATAAAACAAAAATAAAAATAAAAGAAAATGAAAAACAAATCAAAATAAATCAAAAAGAAAATAGATACAAAAGCCGCGAAAAGCCGCGAGCTCCGAAGAGCCGCGAAAAGTCGCGAAAACAAAAACGAAAATAAAAACAAAAAGAACTACTAAGCCGTGCTCCCCGGCAACGGCGCCATTCTGATGACCGACCTGATCACTAAGGTATGAGGTACAGAAATAGGGTCGTTGTGACCCAAGCGATCAAGCCGTATCAATCAAGAAAAATCAGACCACTCGAAACACGTAAAATCAATCAAGCTCAAAAGTAGCGGTCCAGCTATGAGATTAACCTGGTATAGCACCCAGGGTCGAACACAAGGAGCACGGGTTGGCCGAAGGCCTACGAAGTAGTAAAAATAAAATAAAATAAAATAAAAGACAAATATTTTTAGTGGTTTTTAATGATTTTTATATTTTTTTTGGAATTTTAATATATTGAGAAAACAAAAGAACACAAAGACAAGCACACTTTCACAATTTATTTAAAGCATCAAAAATCAAGCAAAAATTCAAGAAAAAAATGTTTTTATGTTTTTTAGATTTTCTAGTGTTTTTGGTGAATTTTTGGGATTTTTATAAGGTGTATTTTATTTCCTAAAAATCAAACAGTACTAAAAAGACAAGGTACTGTCAAGCCAGGCCCAAAATCCAAAGATAAAATATCTAAGGATCTCAGAGGGACCTGGAGGTAATTTTCCTGTATACTAGAGAAAATAAGGAAAATTTGAGCACCAAAATTATTGTTTTTGGGTTTTTAGATTAATTATTATGATTTTTATGAGTTTTTAGGTATTTTTAAGTTTTTAAGGTTTTTAATCCGTGAAAAATAGCCAAAATTGGCTAGAAAATCAAGAAACACAAAAGAAACAGTACCTAAATTTTATAGAATTTTTGAGGGGGTTTTTATATTTTTTTGGGATTTTTAATTCTAGACAGTAGCTAAAATAGAGGTTTTTGAATTTTTAAAAATAACAAATAAAATAAAAAATGTCCTCAAAAATTCTACAACATGGCAGGAGCCATGTGTCAAATTTTCATCGAATTTGGAGGTGATTTGATATTTTATTCAAAAATCAAAAGAGGGTACTGTGCACAGGGACTGAAGTGCAAATACCCGAAGTTCTGGGGGTCCAGGTGCAATTTTCCCAGCAAGTCACGCGCGCGGCGCGTGCCTGGGGCACTCAGGGACCTTCTGGTAAGAAAAACAAGTCCTAGGACCTTTTGGTAACTCGTACCAAAAAGTCCAGGGCCTGTACTGCAATTAACCCACTAATAGACGCACATGTGCAAATAAAACACTCACAGGGGCATATATGCAATTACCAAAAAAGTTTTCATTCATTAACAAACAACCAGAACTACAGGACTAATGTTGCAATACACCAAACATACACGTGACGAAGCACGTGCCTCACACATACAGGGGCATAAATGCAAATAAACTAAAGCATAAGGTCCAATGTGCAAATAACCCAACGTAAATAAAAAGCACAAGATATTTACAGGACTGAAACGTAAAGCATAAACTAAGAGGGGGCCTATGGTAAATTACCCCTTTATTACGTCGACGGCTGGATGATGGACGCGTGGCTGATCTAACGGTCCTGGACGACGGGCGCCTCTCTCCTTCCGCACGTGGGCCTGATCGACGTCTCGGAGGAGGGCACGTGGAAGATCTAACGGCCTCAGGTGCTGGTGCCTCTCTCTCTGCGCTAACGGTCCAGATCGTTCCTCTGACGGATCAAGCGGTGGCTGCTCCTCGATGCGTGGATGGTCACGATGGAAACTGGAGAGCTGAGGGCGATCGGACGGTGCTCGAGGACCCTCGAAGAACAGTTGGCCGGTGAGCTTCGCCGGCCTCGTGCGAGTGCTGTGGTCCTCCTCAGCTGCCTCTGAAGATCGGAGAAGGTTGGCGATGAAGCTCCGCAGCTGTTGGTGGCCTCCGATGGCCCAGCCGAGCCCTGGAGGGGCTCCGGCGAGGTCGGCGGAGGAAATCTCCTGGCCCGAGTGTCGGGAGGCCTCAGATGGCCTCCTCTGGTCCTGCAAAATAGGTCAGAAGCTTCGCGGGTCGAGGGCAAAGTGCCTCGACCCGGTTAGGCGGCGTGAAGGTGATCTATGCGTCGGGATGAGCGAGCTCCGGCGAGCGACGGACGGTGGAGCTCGAACCCCAGCTCCTGTGCGAGCTGGGTTGAACGAAGGGGCGGAGAAGGTGCGTGGGGGAAAGGCGATGGTGAACGTGGGTTCCGATGATCGAAAGAGTATGCGAGATAGCCGGAATCGACGGAACTCGGCGGAGCTACGATTTGGGGCAACCAAGAAATTAAGCTAAATGGGAAAGCTAGAAGGTTACCTGGGTGGCGAAGTAGACTAGGCTGGAGCTGAGGTAGCTCCCGGTTGTGGCCTCGAAGGTCGTCTGGTCCTGAGGCTCGAGCTCCTGCACTGGGCGGAGCACGGCGGCGCTACGTCGCCGGATCAGTGGTCCGGCCACCCCCTCCTCACTGCGACACGGGCAATCGAGAGCTGTCACCTCAAGGGATGCTGTGGAGGTCACAGGATGAAGGGTGGAGAGCCAAAGATGGAAAAAGAATGCGGCGGAGCTCAGACTATATACGGCTAGGGGTCCGGCTAGATGGGAGTCGGGCGTGAAGCTCGGAGCGCGGATCCCCATAACCCACCCCGGGCGTGGATCAGGGAAGAACAAGCTCGGATTAGAGCCCGGGGTTAGCGGATTCAAGAGTCGGATCAAGCGGGTAAAAATCCGAGAAAACGGGTCCAAACTCAGATCCGCAACTCTGTGGTCCAAGGGGGGGAGTTGACCGGGGGGTCAACATCCCCCGTGGACCAATCAGGAAAGGCCACGGCATAAATGATTTAGAAATTCGAAATAAAATAGGAAATGATCGAATTATTAAAAACTCAAAACAAAAAATTTTTTGTTTTAATTTTTTCTATTTTTTGGTGATTTTTAATTAATTTTTCAAAATAAAAATAAGGTATTTACATAATAGGGCTATATATAGGTATATGTACAATATAGGGTTTTTAATTTTGATTTTTAATTAGTTATTTTTATACATTTTTATTCCTATTTTATATTTTATTTATTAATAGAATAAAATGAGGAATAAAAGGATATTTTTATTTTATTTATATTATTTATATACATAGGTGAAATAAATAGTTATGTACAACTATGTACATGGCATATGTACAATATATTTTTGTATTTTTAATTTTGTAATTTTTATTTGATTTTTGTTTTGATTCTTTTTATTTATTTTATTTACAATATATATAACATATAATATTTACAAAAAGTTTTGAAAATAAATAAATTTATTTACAAGGTTAAATACATAAGGAGGCATGGTCTATGTACATGGTGAAAGGGCATTTTTGAATTTTTGAATTTTTTGATTTTTATTTTGTTTTTAATAGTTTCTAAATATATACAAAATATGTACAAGCATATTTTTGGGTGAGGAAAATATAATTTTATTTAATTACACATGAGCCCCTATCTCCCTCTACTTTGGCTTTTATGCGGTCAGGCCCATGCTGAGCCCTCCCTTGGGTTAGGTTGCTCAATATTTATTCTAAATATTTCCCTCTTTTTTTCTTTTTCATCTTTATTCTTTTATTTTTGCACAAAAACATGCTAATTATAGGTTTTTACAAAATGCATGCTTTTGGTAATGATTCCTATTTACACATATCTACATGCATTTGCATAGGTTTTTGTAGCTAAAATATAAGAATAAAGAGTGATGAATGGGTATTCATCAGTCAACCAGATCTTCAGGCGTTGTTGCCAACGCTTGAAGTTCTTACCACCGAATTTTTTAAGCATACCTGTCATATCCACCCTCGATTTGAACATTGTTTTTGACATATTTTTAAAAACAGTTCCTGTTATCCTCTCTAACATTGTTGGAAATAGGATTATCAAGACATGTTTTAAACACTCCAGCCTCTTATATAATTAGTAGTTGATGGATATACCCTAGTATCCGCGGATGTGAATCAAAAGCTAAGCTGCTCTACTCTATATCTCAATTATCTATTTCGATCTCGTTTTGTAGATGGAAAGCATCAAGCGAATTTGCTCGATTGGATATATAGTGATGGCAAAAGTCAAGGTAGAGAGAGAGCCTCGAGTTTTGTATATATAATCAAGCTTGGAGCATCAGTTTTTTGACTAGACAAAGGGGCCCCAAGGCAAGAAGTTATGGGAGATTCCCAGCCCCCGTAGACAGACGAGCCGTATCCTTTTCCTCTTCGGAGGTATTCTCACTTCTTTTTTTTCCTGTAGGATCCACTATAACTCCTCTTCAGAATTGTCTGATTGGGGAACGACTCGCTGCGGTTCTCCGATATCCAACGACCTACCACTTTTGGGAAATGAGAGAGATGAGTGAACCCGTAGGGCCAAAATGTTGTCGTCCGGTTCGCGACCAATTAGACAGATATAAATGAATTAAAAAAAGCATTCCAGATTAGCGACATTATAATGATGCATTTCCCATCTATTATCCGATTACATAATACAAACATGAACTGATTAAATAAACGGAAACATAAATTAGGACGAGATCCAGGAAAGGTAAAGTAATAAACAATTTGCAACAAAGAAAATGAATGGAAGATTAGATTAGAAATCACCGAAGAGTCCATGAAATGGACTGTCATTAAAGAGGATATCGCCTCGACAATACAGGTGCATAGGGTACTGGCGATCCGCTTCTAGGATACGACGGTACACGGTCTTCGTCCACGCACACTGACGAGACCGTCCTCGAAAGTATCTCTGAGAACTTGCAACCGAGAAGAATATGTTGCAGATACGGTGGGAGCACAGAAAGCAAAGGCGATATGAGACTTTTTCTTGCGAGTGAAGAGAACGACGTCGGAGGAGAGATATATAAAGAAGGTCACGTGCCCTAGAGTGCGGTACTTTTTGATTTCCGAAAATGCCTCTCAACGGGCGTGTCTCTTCGGATTCCAAAATCGCGGCTAAAAACGAGCCGTTGCATTGAGCCGAGTTCTCATTTGTAGTCGAATCCAAATTAATCTGTCTGTTTAATTTAATTGACCAATGAAATGAAACCCGCAACAAAAGTATCGAGATCCGAATTGACTCTCCTGAGCCGGAGCCGGTGTCGGAGACGGAGCGGAGCGCGCATGTGCGTGTGTGGTCTTACATTCCCCCTCTCTACTATTGTTACAAGAGCTTGGGATGCGAACTCATATATAAGCCCCCCAAAAATTTAGAAACATTAGATGTGATACTAAACTTTTATCCATAGTTTTTCCATGTTTCAAATTTGGGAATTCCCAACTTTCCGTCCAAATCATTTGATTTCACAATTGAAACCAAATTAACTCTTATGCTAATTGTATATATTTTCCAATTAAAACCTAAATTACTTAATTTAAATACAACATTAACTTGCTCCAAGGATGATGTATGGAGCTAACCAGAACGACTGTCGCACCCAATGCTACCGCATCGACAGAGTTTGCTCAAATATATGCATTTGGGCTCAAATTATGTGAAATCACAAGTATATATAGAGAGAGATTCAATTCAAATTTTTAGAGTGAGTAGGTTGGAGAAGATGATTTTGAAAAGTGGATAACGAGTTCCTTTGTCTTCCATGACGTAGAAAAAGCTTTGGAAAAGGTTTTATTAGGACGAAAAGATGAGACGAAGAAGAATGTTCCTTGATCCTTGGAGGACTCGAAAGAAACAAAATGACGGATAATACCCATCGTTATATATAATGACGGATAATATAGTGACAGATTTTTTGAAAAAAAATATAATGAATTAAGAAAGGGCAATTATTCAAAGAAGGAGATATTGGAAGTAGAACCTTCCTGATCTATTTCTTCCTGTGAGGGAATATCACATATCGGATATGCCTCTTAAATATGTGTTCACAAGCATTCGTTCCATGTTTACATATAGATTCATATTTGGATTAAACAGTTGCTTTTCTGTTAATACCCAACGTCTTCTCCTTGGTTTCATAATCGTCATCTTACAATCCAATATTAGACGTTTGAAAATCCAGATGGCTGATTGCACCGATAAGAATTTCATTAATTTCTAACTTTGAGGAATAAGATCAAGTGCTGTATTTTTGCAGTTGTGTGTCATATCTCTCTCGAACGTAAACATATAATCGATGCGTATGTTGACATGCTTCCTTCCTTGTACAGGAGGGAAGAGCTCGTGGTCGGAGTTGTTGGGTTGCGTCTGACATGAAGCGGTGAGAGTGATCAGGAGGGAGTACGCGTGCGTCGTCCACGTCTTCACCATCCTCGAGGGGACGGCGATCACTCTAGAAATCAGGGCTGATCTGGTTCGAGTTTGGGTGAACAAGAAGGGGAAGGTTGTCCAAGTTCCTAGCATTCGCTGAATATAATTTATGCCTACGGACATCTCTATATGGATAATATATGATAAAATAAAAGCTGTTTCCTTTGTCGAAAGAAAATTGATATATAAAGCGTTCGATGGTAAAGGAAATACTTCCTTGCAGGCGGAAATTCAAATGATGACAATTATAGATTCCGTCGATTTTGATGATATTATTACGATGGCAAGGGAAATACTTTATCACGGATTCAATTCCATCGACTGTAATGGTAACGGTCCGGGCTTAGATCCTCATTTTATTATTGAGGAAAATTGGTCCTGCTAATTTGTTGGGCTCGAGCTCAATTAGACCCGTTAGCAACCATCTAAAATGGTTAAGTCCAAGTTGTCAAGCAGTAATCCCCACCACCCATACTTTCAAACATATTCCCACATCTAAAATTCACAAAGTGTGAGAGTGAGTTATAAGTGATGAGAATAAGTGATGGATCATGTTGCAACGAGGACGCTGCGAATATAAGTGGGGGAGGTTGTAACGCCCACATTCCCAAATATAGGCCCACATCTAAAGCTCACAAAGTGTGAGAGTAGGTTATAAGTGGTGGGGATTGCTACTTGACAACTTGGGCTTAAGCGTTTTGGGCGGTTGCCAACGGGTCTAATTGGATCCGAGCATAACAAATTGTCAGGGCTAATTTCCTCCATAACGGACTGAGGACCTAAGCTCGGGACGCAACAAATGGTATCAGAGTTAATTTTCTTCTGATAGTGGAAAGGGCTAGCCAAGAGGTGGAGCCACCCCTACAAAGAGATAGGAGGAAATATCTACCCGGATCATGCATCCGTCATTGTCACTAGGAATAAGTGATGGGGCATGTCGCAACGAGGATGTTGCGAATATAAGTGGGAGAGGTTCTAACACCCATGCCCCCCAAAATAGTACTACATCTAAAATTCACAAAGTGTGAGAGTGGGTTATAAGTGGTGGGAATAATTCTTGACAACTTGACTTTAAACATTTTGGGTGGTTGCCAACGGGTTTAATTGAACTCGAACCCAACAAGTTGTCAGGGTCAGTTTTCCTCGATAATGGACCGAGGACCTAAACTGGGACGTTACAATAATAATACCGACATACTTCAGACAAATCCCTCTTTATCTAAAGAATTATCAGGATATCTTCTTTTTAGTTTTTTCTCTAGTTTATTTTCTAAACCAAATTCATAGTACATAGATGAAGACGGTCATTACTGGAGTTTCAATTCAAAAAGAGACTTAACTATTTGTTTGATCATAACTTGACCAATTCCCTCAACAAACATAAGTATAATAAGTCATTAAATATTTTTTTAGTTGAAAATATGAACAGAAAATAAAAAGTCATTCTATTGAAGTTTGGGTCTCCTCACGCAGAACATGGAGCACGAAGTAAATATACTTGCAGCTCGATTATTAATGGTTTTTCTCCTCCCTGTGTTATTATTATTATATATTTATTTATATCTTTATTATGTTTTTAGTTATTTTTAAATGCTAATTAGTGCTATTTATATGCATATGCATGAATAATAAAAATATGAAAATATATGCATGAATAATATAACTGTGAAAATAAATATGCATGTATCAGTGTTTGTTACAGTTTCCAGCTCAATTTTCGGAATTTCATTACACACATAAACAATATGCTAAATCGAATCCTAAATTGCACACTCAACATAGTGAATTTACTAAGAGTCCAGTTTAATTAGATATTTTAAATTTAAGTGCGACTTTTTAGAAAATGATCACTACAAGAAAAATGAGTTGTGGTCACGGAATGTGGCTACATAAACTTGTGGCCACGATAATTCCGTGGTCACTAGTTTCTCATAGCTACAATTACATGGCCAAAGTCTTCATACAAGAGTTGTAGCCATGATAAGTTTGGTGGTCACTTGTAGTGGCCACGACATATTCGTGGTTAGAGAACTCTCGTGACGAGACTTGTAGCTACGGCTACTGGCCACGACGTGTTGTGGCCAGAGCCCAATTCTGTGGCCACAAAAACCACAGCCGTGGGCATAGTTCTTTAGCCACAACTTGTTTTCCTTGTGGTGGATTGGTAACATGCTCACAAGTGAGGTCTCCTGTGATGACAAGTGGTCAGCGCATGTGATTCTACTCAAGGCTACTCCTCTTTCCAAGTCTGGCAGGTTTCAAATGAATCCAATACTCGAGACCTTGAGCATCCAAATGTAACAACTTTACACTTGGACTACTGTTTAGAGCGAACGAATAAGTGCCCTTGATATATGCACCCAGAAGGTCAGGGCACACTATCTAATGAAAGAGTATAGGGATATGGGCTCCATTCCTTAAAGCTCGTACCTCATTCAGTTTGGAGCGTACCTGCAAACATTGTCGCTCATTCAGTTTGGAGCGTACCTGCAAACATTGTCGCAGTTTCTCACTTGCGTGTAAGGAAGTTAATTATTTTTTTGCGGTGAGTCCTAACTCGGGATTTCACCCTCTTTCCTCTAAAAAAAAGGAAGTTAATTATTTTTTATCTTTTTAATTAAGGTCAATATGGTTAACAATCTCTTGATTTTATTTAGCTGTTATCACTTGATTTGAGTGTTATTCAAAAACATCTATCAACTTTACTCAATTCTCAATTAATCACAAGTTAAGGAAAACAAGAGGGAAATCGAAAAAGCTGTGCAATGCGAAGAATGATGATGTATGATGCTCGCAATCTGCACGTGGGATTCTAAACTGAATTTATTAAACATATACTAAATGCAATGCAAAGAAAAAAGTATATCTAAACATGATCTTCTATTAGCGATATTTGCAGATTTATTTGGTTAAGTGAAGGTCAGTTTAAGTGTGTCTTTTTGAATGAATTTGTGTGATCTTAGTTTTACAAGTACAAAAAGAAACCTAGGAAGATATAGTAGCTGATGTGCACTTAAAACTGTTACACAACAACAACAAATCCTTTTCCAACACTTAAGTAGGGTCGGCTACATGGATTCTTCGCCTCCATTCAGATCTATCTTAGATCAATCTCGGACTTACATTTAAAAAACTAAGATCCATTCGTATGGTCTAAAACTATGTTACACATTGAAAAAATGAATCGGCCCCAACCATCCGATGAAGGTACAAACTGGCCTAAGTCCAAGTCTAAAAATATGCCATATTTCAAATGGAATCTTCTGAAAAGTAATGGTTAGTGAAAATAAAATGCAATGCAGGATAAATAAATCTCGGACCTAAGGCTCTCTTTTTCTCTGACTTAGCAGAACAAAAAAAATTACCAGGCTATCCTGAGGTCATGTTCGTTTGGAGAGTAAGCACTAGAATAAGGGGTCAATTCTTCGCTCGGCGCATTTCCAAGGGTACATCTATTTTCATCCACATCCCATTATTTCACCTTATTCCATCTTTACTCCTATCTTTATTCCACCTTATACACTTATACCACGTTATGGTCCTATCTTTTCATCCAAATAGAGACAAGACCATTATTCCCCTTATTTCCCATATTCCCCATCATTATTCTTGCTTACTCTTGTGTAAGCTCTCGGATAAGCCGCTCAAAATTATCGAGACTTGCCTGATAAAACCGGTTAGCTAAACAATTCAACACAAGGATAATCATATCTTTCAAGTTGATAAACATTACGAAGATTCGGAAGCGCTTCTTCTTCCAAAGAGAGGAAGATGGTTTATTCATATTTAATTTGATGGTCAGAGGCGAATTGAAAGGTAAGCAGTGTATAAGGATCTACGGAGAAAAATAGATCGTAAAGTAAGAAACTCAAGTATTGCCTGCACGAAAAGAATATGGATATATACTAAACAACCGATCTTGCAAAGTTCCACAACTTGTGACATGAAGAACTAATTCAGAAGTTTCGCGCCCGATAGATGCTTTGAAGCACTTAAATTCATACACACGGATACGAGACGGTTACCTTCTTGATCGGTTCAATCGATTCGTGCGTAATCGGAATATTACGCACTTCCGACAAGGCTCAGTTAATATTAGAAATGAAAATTTTGAAAGATACGCAATCCACAAAGTAAAAACATCCTCGATACACTACAAGAAAAATGAGTTGTGGCCACGGAATGTGGCTATGGAAACTTGTTGCCACGATAATTCCGTGGCCACTAATTTTTCGTAGCTACAATTCCGTGGTCAAAGCTTCATACAAGAGTTGTGGCCACGACAAGTTCTGTGGTCACTTGTAGTGGCCACGACATATTCGTGATTAGAGAATTCTCGCGACGAAACTTGTAGCTACGGCTACTGACCACGACATGTCGTGACCACAGCCTCATTCCGTGGCCACAAGTCCCACATATGTGGACACAATTCTGTAGCCACAACTTGTTTTCCTTGTAGTGGTAGTAGAGGGACTCTTGGCAGGGAAGAGAAGTTCAATGATCATCTTCCAATCTCCAGTATATGAATTGCTTGAGCTGAGGATAGGATCAGAGGGCCACTACAATCTGCCGGGCTGCTTGAAGAGAATGGTAGTGACTGCGGAGTGCTATCCGCAATGACCGGATAATGTTTGTTGAGGTAGCCTTTGGGGAAGTAGCGGACTCTGCTGGATTCGATCACGCAAAGGTATGCTTTCATGATTACGTGTTGAATCCTTCATAATTCTTAAGTAACACAGAACTTCCATATACTAGTTAAGCATTACATGGCATAACCTTGTGTCAACTTCCGCCAACTCCTCTCTATTAATTAACATTAACATAAGCTGTTAAATATTGGCATACTGTCCCTTTAAGAACATCATGTCATTAACCCAAGGTGTTCATTCCACCCATCGCTCCCTTTCCCATGCCTATCCATCTTCCCTTCCAACCTCAGGGCTCCTCTCGTTGTCGTGCTCGGCCCCAACGTCGACAACACCTCCTGATCCACCATGCCAAACATCGTGGTGTCAACATCCTCTTCAACGACCAGTCGATGGAGGAAAACAGAAGAGAGGGAAAAGTGGGAGTGCTCCTCTTCATGGGCTCGTCATCGGACCTCCATGGGTTCAAGCTTACAAAGTTGGAAGATGGGTACACATGCTTCTCAGATGTATGCGTTTGGAATTTGGATTTACACATACCCACCACTCCAATGCTTCTAGTGCTACCCACCAACTCGGCCAAGTCCCTTGATGAGGAGAACTCATCTGAAGAACAACCACTGTCAAAAACGTTTGCAGATCTTGCGAGATTAGAATGTAAAGTAGGACGGAGGAGGGATTTAGGGTGGCATATAATAAATATCAATTGGCTAGTCCAACTAGCAAAATGCGATGAACAAGGCCGTACTATCAAAATGGGTAGTCCGTATTGTGGCTCTGATCTTCTCTGTTCTTTGTTGCGAAAGACCTATAGGGTTTCAGGAGCCCTCTACTGGAGACCTGGCCATGTGTCTATGCCCTCTAATTTTAGGAGGGGGGTTTGTTCCATTCTTCCTCATATTTCATCATCTATGTGACCATGTCTTGGAGAAGGAGACACCGTTAATTTTTGGACTGTCGATTGATTGGGCCTTGGGACTCTTTGTGACCATTTTCTGAGGTTGTCCGGAATGGCTTAGAATCGAAGATTGCAGGTGTGCGAGGCTTGGAGTGGAAATGCCTGGTCACCAACCTTTCGACCAGAATTATCTGAAGAGAATATAACAGACTTGTAATATTTGAGAGAGATGCTCTCTCAGGCGGGAATCCCATCGACAAGATGTGGTCATTGAGTATGGTCGGATGGTCAATTCCGGGCGAAGAAGGTATATAAAGTTCTATACACATCATTGTTTTTGATCCAAGGATCGCTATGCCAACCTTGGGTCAGATCTGGAGGTGGAAGATCCCACGACGAGTCAAAATCTTCGTATGGCTGATGAGCAGAGAACAGTTGTTGACTAGTGCTGGGAGGGCAGATTGTTCCACGATCCTGATGATATATGCCAACGTTGCTCTGAAGATGTGGAAGTTATCGACCGCCTTTTTTTTTTCAAATGTTCGATGTCAAATGATGTTTTGATGGGTTTAGCCCTTATTGGGTCACGACGGAGAACTTTCATTCTTACTGGAATGTTGTTGAGGCATCGGGAAATGGCCAGACATCTGTCAAGGTTCTGACAACCGCGAGCCTTTGGGCGATTTGGCTAGCAAGAAATGGAGTGTTATTTAGGAGAGAGAGAGAGATTATGTAGAAAATATGGTACAACATGCTAGGATCCTCCAGGATTCTTGATTTTTGTAATTATGACTTTTAATCAGTGAATATAAAGTTTTTTGGATACCTGCCTTTACGGCTTTGCACCCTTTTTTCTTTAAAAAAATATCAACCATTAAATTTAGTATGGTTAGATTAACTATAGTCGCTACCTAGGTTTTAAATGTAATTTCAAATTATGAAGGGTTCAATACGTAATTATGAAGGCATAGAGGATTATGAGCGTAAAAAATCCCTTATTTTTAATGCTTCCAGCCAATATTGTTTGGCCATATCCTGCGTAAATTTTAGCAAATTTATGCAAAATTATAAGCGGATTACTAATATTTCGATTAAAATAAAAAAGTAACATGGAAAATTAAATTACATATTTTCGCAGTGAGCCAAGAGCTCATTAGAAAATCGATGATTATGCAACCCGCTACGTTTGATTTTACATGGAGATAAAAACGTCATGTGCAATTCGCGATTATGGAGGATTCATTCACATAAAAATAAAATTATACGTGGTTATGTATGTAAAAATACTAATTATAAGTTGTTGGTGATGGGATTTGTTGGGTATTTATAATTTATGGTTTTTATCAGTTGTGTTGCTCGAGATATTGCAACTTCAGTTATGCTCTTACATTTTTGGGAATATCAATTGTGTCCCCGACTTCATGCCGTTCTATCACTTGTGCCTCTCCGGTTAGTGTCCGTCCATTCTGAATGGAAACAGACGTTAACTTTGAGGATACAAGAGGAACTAAATACAAAAAAGAGGGTTGGAAAGTCATCCACTCATCCTCCTCTGTTGCATGTGGCCTCCGACCTCCTCCTTGGTCACCGTCGCCCCCACGGCCCTTAAAACCACCGCCCACTGCAATGCTGGCATCTAGAAGCTCCCCGACCCTTCTCGCATCATCGGCAACACCTGTCCCGCAAAGATTTGTTGAACACTAATATAACATCGCAATAACACAAAACTGGATGATCACAAGATTGATTGAGGTTTAAATCCAATGTCCAATCCATGAATACAAACTAAATTTCAGGAAATTAATCTAACTTATGAGAAAGGTCGAATCATGAAGCCGCAAGGACAAATTACTCAAGTGTCTGATTTATCTGGAAGGACCGAAACTGGCTATATTCTGCAAGTCTCCATCAAATCCTTTCCAACTGAAACTGGCTATATTCTGCAAATCTCCATCAAATCCTTTCCAACTGAAGGCTTCGTCAACATTCCATTTGCGTCTTCAGCACACCACCTTTGCACAAGAGCCATCAACAACCCTCTTCACCCTCTACCAGTTCCCATGCCTGGAAGCAGGACGGCGATGGCGGGCATGTCCTGAATGCCAAGCTTCGTGTAGAGGAGATCTTCTTCCTCTTCCTCCCCTTCTCGTTCTCCTCTCCAGCACCTCCACCTCCTTCGCCCCATACTCTACCAGCCGCCATCCCATCACCAACTCCAGCACCACCATGCCAAAGCCATAGACGTCGTACTTCTCGCTCGCCCTCATGCTCCTGTAGGCCACCTCGGTGCCACGTACCCCACCGCCACCGCGACCGTGACCTTCTGCCTGCCTGCCTCCCACCACCAGCTTTGCGAGCCCGAAAACTCTGATTCACGAGTTGAGGTCCACATCCAACAGCACGTTGCTCGGTTTCATCCTGCGATGCACGATCGGCGAGTGGAAGGACTAGAGCAAATGTGCGAGCCCCTTCGCCATCTCGAGCGTGATCCGGAACCGTTGGCCCCTATTCAAAGGTGGATTGGGGTTGTTAGACCTATCGTGAAGTCACGAGTGAAGGTTCTCGCCCGTGGCAAAGTCAGATATAAGGAGCTGGAGCTCTAATGTCCAGCAGAGATCGGCATGAGGTTGGGGAATCGTGTCTTTCTGAGTGTCCGGAGCTCACGATCAAAGTCCTCGTGGGAGGGGACGATGCTGGAGGTCTGGAGCTTCGTCACGACGAGGATCTGGGAGTCCACAGTTGCCTTATAGACGTGGCCTCAAGAGGAAAGAAGGATGTGGGAGGGTGTATTTGGACGATCATGTCCCTCTTAACCATACAATGGGTTGAAAAACTATGGTTAAGTTAAACTCACTGATGGCTAAAGTTACGGAAGGATACAGATGATAGAACGACAAAAAGTCAGGGGCACAACTCATATTTCTAAAAAGAGAGGAGTATAACTGAAATTGCAATATCTTAAAGGAGCACAACTGATAAAAATCCTATAATTTATTTAATGTAGAGTGCGGGAGTCCTGCAAACTGCCACAGCAAGCAACATCTACCTTCTTATTAATGTTTGGATCCAATTTCCCTTGCAACTGCTATCCAAGTTTGAATTCAAAATGGGCAATTATTCAAAGCCCGAGATATTGAGAATAGAACCTTGCTGCTATAGTTGGGATTTATCTCATATTATGTATGTTCACGTGTATGCAGTTCTTCTGAATATGTACTTGGTCAATTGTTTAGAGAGGAAGCATGCATTTCATGTTCACATATATGTGGATTCAAATTTGGACAACACCTTCGTATATATCTGTTGGATTAGATATCCAGACAAGCAGTTGTCTAGCTCTCTATAAATACCCAACAGATGCGTTCTCGTTAGCTTCATAACAATCATCCTACGTTAATCCAATCAGACGTTTGGGGAAAACAACACAGGCGAAGATCCAGATGGCTGATTGCACTGGTGAGTAATAATCCGATTAATTTCTGGCTTTCTGTTTGTATATTAATTATACTTTTGCAGTTGTATATATATCAGGTTTCTAGTTTTATCTTAAAAACATGACACAACTCTATTTATATACTTCCTTGTACAGGAGGGAAGAGCTCGTGGCCGGAGCTGTTGCATTCCGTTGGCTACGAGGCGGTGGAAGTGATCAAGAGGGAGAACCCGTGCCTCGTCAAAGTCTTCACCATCCTCGAGGGGACGGCGATCACTCTAGAAATCAGGTACGATCGGGTTCGAGTTTGGGTGAACAAGAAAGGATATGTTGTCAAGGAACCTATCATTGGATGAATCTAGGGATGATATCTCTGTATGCGGGCATGTGTATATATATGCATGTGTGTGTATGAATGTATGAATGAATAAAAGCTGTTTCCATTACATACTGAAGGAAATATGAAATATAAAGTATCTGATCTTAAGATGTAGTCCAGATTTCCGTGTCGCTTCTTGGTTCTTTTCATGCGTGGATATGCTATTTATTTAGTCATTATCCAATATTGGTAATTGGAAGTCTTTTGTATGTTTTGTATCAATTCACAGCTGCAGGAAATTGCTGTCAGTAATCCGATTTGTTTGCACTTTGCGGCAGGGTATAAAAAACCGGATCGGACCGGCCAGTCGGACCGGGAACTGGCCTCGATCCGGTCGGTTCGGCCGGTTTCGTGTAATTAATTTCAAAAAAAAGAAAAAAAATAAAAAATCGGGTCCGACCGATGGTCGGACTGGGTTGACTCAGATGGTCGGACCGGGTTGACACAGATTGACCCAATTGCGATGTTTTGATAAATTTTCAAAAAATAAAGATTTAAATAATGAAATGATGGGATTTTTATCACTTGTGCCCTTCTTAACTTCTGCGATATAAGTTATGTCCTTTTTTTCGGAATTTACATTGTGCTAATACTTTCCTAGAAGCAACATAAATAAATAATTACAATATTATATTCATATATAATTCTAGAAAATGTAACTAACTTTTGCAGAGTTTTACTCGAAATAGGCAATCATGTTATTCTATTGAAAAAATTGACATTTTAAACGATTATTTCATAGATATATAAACGATTATTTCATAGATATATAAATACATACTTATAAATATGTATCCGGCTTTATCGGTTCAAAAAACTGGTTCGACCGGTCTGACTAGTAAATTAAGCCCGGTCCGATTTTTTCCAAGTCGATAATAATGATGATGTCATGTTGACATCATCACCGGTCTGACCGGTTTGGACCGACGGTCCGACCCGATTAGACCAAACCGAAGACTAACCGGTTCAATGGTCGATCTGGTTTTTAAAACCTTGCTTTGCGGTCCTTTTATTTCACTTGTTTCTTTGCAGTACTAGTGCTCCTTTTGAAATTTGTGAATATCACTTGTCTTCGCTGCTGCTGCTTCTTTTTCAATTACACTCGTGCTCCTGAGAAAATTACATCATGATACATATGCCCTCTCTGGTTAGTTAGTTGGTATCTCTCTCCTCCCCCGAACATGCATTAAATTGGCCATAATAATCCTGAAAACCTTGAACATGATCGGATCCACATGCAAATGTGGTGGCAGATATGCCAATAGTGTAATTATGTGACCTGACAACATCAACGCGAACAAGGAGATCGTAGGGGCGACGTCAAGTGAGGTTCTCATGAGGTCAAGAAGTGGTGGTAGGAGTAGGTAGGCGTTGGTGGAGGCAGGAGGAGATGAAGGAGACGGAGAGGCAACGAGGGGTTTGATGGTGGCGGTGGAGAGCAGATCCCCTCTAGTACTGCAGACAATAAATCTATGGATCACACGAGCCGCTTGATCTTGATCGAGCGGTTCGCACGAATTCCTTATTTTTGTGGGCCCTTACGAGTGAATTCGTGCGAACCGCTCGATCAAGATCGAACGGCTCGTGTAATCCATGGGTTTACTGCTAGGTGGCGGTGAGGGGAGGAGAGGAGGGATGTGAGGGCATTTCTCCAGGAAACACTAAGGGTATGTTTAGTAACTTGGTTGGGTTAGGAAAGATGGATAGGGTTTGAATGAGGATTGTGATGTGATGCCGCATTGGTCTGTGATCGAAACTCCAAACTAGGATTGCATGTGAATAAATCAGGTTACCTCGGTGTAACATGGTAACCAAACGAGCTCTAATATGGATAGTTTGTTGGAGTATGAAAAAGGCACTTGAGTTAGGATCTAATAAACATATTAACTAACGAATTCCAAAATTATCTGCTTTCATCATAACTTGATTACTCAATTCCGTCATCAATCATAAGCATAATAAGTTGATAAATATTGGGATTTTTACCCGACAAACCCTATAAACTTTTTAAATTGCCTGTACGATTCCCAAGGTAATTACCCCCATTGACCTTGTAAATTACTCCCAAGAACTTCCACGGGCTTGAAATAGCTTACCAGAGGGTTCATGAGGTAAGAGTTTCCAAGTTTACGGGGTTGAGGGGGGAGTTAGGTTGTTTCAAAGATTGTGAAGGTAATTGACAAAGTTTATAGGGTCTGTTGGGTAAAAATCCCGTAAATATTTTAGTTGAAAATATGAACAAAAGATAGAAAGTTGTTTGATTGAATTTCGACTTCCTCAAACATGAACCACGAATTGAATATACTTAAGCACTCAACCATCAGTACTCTTTCTCTCTCTTTTTGTTGTTTTTTTTATTTTTTTTGTATATTACTATTTTAGTCATTTCTAAATACCATTGGTACTTTTTATATATAATATGCATGAATGATATAAATGTTAAATAAATACGCATATGTAGGTGCTTATTATTCGTGACTCCTAGATCCACGGATGGGCATCTCAATAGATCGTAAATCAAAATTTCTTTGACATCAATTGATCAAAAATCAATTGCATCGTAGTTTGTACCATCGGAAAAGTTATGACACAAAATTCGAATGAGAAAATAATCTAAGACCATAAAAAAAACGCATCGATGAAACAAAACTAATCAAATTGATTGTTCGTCGATCGGTGGTCATTTGACAATTTAAAATCACAAAATTTAGCCGTAACCCAAGACCGTATCTCGACAATCTCTGAATTCATCTCAGATCAGAAATAGATGAATATTATGCTGATTTTGATCATCATTCAGAGACGATCAAAACGAGCTATTATGCATCTCAATCGGAGATTCGAGGTGCAAATACGAATAACTTTGGTATTTTATATAAATCAGAGAGAGATAAATGATTTTAAAAATAAATATTTATTTCAAATAAAGCCCAACCCAACACTTGATCTTTCTCCTCTTCTCCACTTGGATTCCTTCTCCCTCCATTTGGCAAACAAAAAGCCCCTCCTCTCTTATTAATACCACCCCTTCCCCTTTATTTCTTTTCACAAGTCTCCCAAAAATCCCTAAATACCCAATGAAGGGAGCCCCAACCCTTCCCTTCTTACTACAGTTGGAGCTGCTCTTATTCAAGCCAAGCAGCTGGAGCTCCCTTCTCTTTGGAGTTGTTACAGCCTTCCATCGAGAGGCAGCAGTTTTGGTTGTTGTTCCTCTCCATTACGGCTATTGTCCAGTAACTTGGGAGTCGCTGCTTCTCCCTTCCAAGCAGCTGGAAGCTGCTGAAGCCTCCTTTTGTAGGTGCTACAAGATCAGCAGTCATCGTTGTTGTCTTCTTCCCCTAGAGCTGCTCCCAGAAGCCCCTTAATGTTCCCCATTTGGAGTTGCATGCATGCCAATTGATCCTCCAATCTTGGAGGATCCAAGGTACAATTATCCTCCTCTTGCTGCCTTCCATGTAATTTAAGACTCAAGTTCAAAATCTCTTAATTAGTCATTGATTTTATCATGAAAATTTAAAGATTTGGTGATGAATTACATGCTAATAGACTTAATTTATACCATGATAAGTTATGTTCATACCTTAAAATTTGAAGAAATTTGATATACGTGCCGTGATACCATGAATGTGAGACATTCGCCCGAGGATCCCAGTGTCAGGTTATAGTTTTTAGATCAATGTCTGGCTCTTAGGTGCATAAAACATGATTTCATTATACAAACACCGTAAATTTCACACTCAACACTGTAAATACTGTAACAGTCCAGCTTAATTTGATCTTTTGAAATTTAGTATGATTTTCAAGTAATTTTATCAACAAGACCATTAGGTAAAGCCACTAAGATGACAAGTGGTCAGGTGTATATGATTTCTCTCAAGGCTATCCCTCCTCCCATGTCTACTGAATTTCAGAAGTATCCAAAAAAGTCGGGACCTTGAGCATCCAAATATACTAACCCCACGTGAACCAGTGTTTTGGTCGAAGGAACAAGTGCCATCAATATATGCACCGAAAAGATCATGGCACATAATCTAATTAAAGAATTCATTCATTTAGGATATATTCCTTAGGGCTCGCACCTCGTTCAATTTGGAGCATACCTACAAACAATGTTGAGATTTCTCTCCCCCATACAAGGAAGTGAAAAAACGGCAAGGCGGGAGCCGTTAAGTAATGGACTGACAAATCAGGCTCACTGTCGCTGAGGCGACTACTCACACCTTCTCATTTATCAATAATTAACCCACACAATCAATCAAGCAATTAAGAGCAAGGATTAAAATTTATTATACCCTACTAAGAATGTATAATGGCAAGCAAGTAGGGGTCGAACACAAGAAGCAAATAAGTAAAGCAGACTAAATAAAAGTCAAGTGCCATATGTCTTGTGTACCACTTAGCCAAAATGACCTTTTTTGTGGGTTTTTAATTTTTATTTTTTTTAATTTTTGATTTTATATTTTTTATATTTGATTTTTAATTTTCTGATTTTTTATTTTCTTTTTATATTTTATATTTTTTTCCTTTTCTTTTAATAAGAGAAGTGCACAATATAGGAAAAGCAAGATGATATACTTATAAAAAGAGGTAAAAAATACTTAAAATTCAGGAATTAAATTTTTTTTGTGCTTTTTATATTTTTCTAGTATTTTCGTATTTTTTTCTATATTTTCCTATTTTTTGGTATTTTTAAGGTCAAAAATACTGAAAATAGTGAATAAAGTCAAGGACTGAAACTAAAATGAGGATGAAAAATACTAATTAGAATTCAAAAATCCTCAACCTACTTCTAATTGAAAGATAATAAATCAGAGAAAATTCAGAGACAAAATTATATTTTTAGGAATTTTCTGGAATTTTTAGGATTTTTACAAAGTTTTTAGGGTTTTCTAATTTTTAGGAGTTTTCTTTTGATTCTTTTAATGATTTTTAGATTGAAGTTAAAACACATAGAAACACACAAAATGTAATTTTTTAGAATTTTTACAGGGGTTTTAATATTTTTTAGTATTTTCTAGTGCAAACATTAGCAAAAATGCATGTTTTTGAATTTTTATAAATATAAAATGCAATAAAAATGCAAAATAAAAATGTGATGTGAAAGAGTAGATAAACAGGAGCTTATACTAATTTTTGTGGATTTTTTACGATTTTATAGATGCATGAAATAAATAAAAACAACAAACAAAGATCATTACTAGCAAGGGCATTTATGTAATTAGCAAAACGTCCAAGGGCTTACATGCAAATTTTCTAGATTATATAACTTAATTAAAAACTTCCTGGACCAATAACAAATAGCCATAACTCCAAGGATATACTCGCAAAATTCCCCTAAGTCACGTGCACGGTGCACGTGACCAGCAGGGACTAAATCGTAATTAATGAGGACTAGGAGGGCTAAGTTGCAATTTCACTAAAAATTTATAACTAAATTAAAATTTTTACATACTAAGTATAAATAGCTAGAACTGCAAGTATATTGCTGCAAAATTTCCAACACGCACATGACAAGCACGTGTACCTGGCGAGGGCCCACTTGCAAATAACCAAACTACTGGTTTAGCGTTGCATATATTACAAAAATTAAAGAACTGCAATTGAAAGTTTATTGCCTAATTAATAAATGCAGAAATTGCTGGGGTAGAGCGTGCACAATACCCAGCGATGCAGATCGAGCGGCTGTGAGCCGCTCACTTAAACACGTGGCATGAGGGGGGTATGTGATACCGCTTCGATGCGAACGGCGGAGATTAGATCAGCTTCAACGATCAGACGGTCTTGGTTGCACGAGATCCAACGGCTCCTGTGATCCACGGCGAACATGGAGGATCGGACGACGGAAAGAGGGCCTGGAGGAACATGGATGAAGGCCAGACGAGGTAAACTTCCTCCAGCCGATCCACTCCCCTTCGGCGTGCTGTTGAGCTCCAAAATGGCCCCAAAGTTCCCTGACGTGGTCCCTGACGTGCTGGCAGCGTCAAAATGCTCCAGCGGTGGCCGGAGCTCCCCCAGGAGGACGGAGGAGCTTGGGGCTCCAGGGGTCTCCGGCGGATCTTCAAAATCGCCCCCAGGCGCTCGTGTCGTTCTGGGTACCTGCAAGAAACGGTCAAGGAGTCAGGGGCAAAGTGCCTCGACTCTGTGAAGGTGGAAAGGATGTGTAAGGGTGATGGATGGTCAGCTGCGGCTGGAAAGAACTCAAGCTCCGACCGCGGGTATTGGAGGTGATTTTACAATGATTCAGACCACACAGAGGACCTATTTCGCTAAACCTAACTACTGGGATCCTAAATAGCGTGAAAGAAATGAGATAGAATGGAGGAAACGCTCACCCAAGGTGCACCGATAGCGAGCTCGACGACGATCTCCAGCGAGGTGGATCGACTATAATTCGACACCTTCGAATCCAACCAACGTGTGCGAACCGTTCCTGCTGTCACCAGGAGGGTATTCAGAGCCCTAGGAAAGAGGATGGATGGTGGAAGAGTTATCAAAATGGGAAGGAAGGTTAGGAGGTCCTATTTGAAGAGTTGACGGGCATGACGAAAGAAACGAGGAAGATCGACGCAATCGTCGATCCTCGGTCCGAGTAAAGATGAGGGCGTGAAAGCTAGTATATCGAGGAGCAAAAGTTGTTCAGGACGCATCATGAAAGGAAGCAAGGTGCGTCCTCCAAAATTCGTCAAAACTGAGGCGAAAATTAGATCTGACACGCATCAGAGGAGAAGGTCAGACAGCTGACCGGAGGTCAACTGTCCAGGCCTCCTGGTTGGTCCACGTGGACCAACCAGGAAAAACCTCTGGAAAAAGATTTGAAAATTCAAATAAAAATAGAAAATGAATTTATTAATTTTTAGTTATAAAATAAAAATGTTGATTATTTTATGAATTATTTTATTATGATTTTTATTTAATTTTTTGAGGTATTAAATTACAAGTTACCTTTTAGGGTTCGTTTGATTGCAGGGTTGGGCAGGGTTGGGTTGGGTTGGGTTGGGGTACTATTCACAGGGGTACCCCCTCCTCACAGTTTACTATTCACCCAGCCCAACCCAACCCAACCCTCTCCAACCCTAGGCTTATATAGGTATATACAACTATATATTTTATTATTTTATTTTGTGACTTTAATTTATTAATTTTTGTCTATTATTTTATAAAGTTATAACTTATTTTTATATACCTAAATATATTTTTTATTTTATTTTTCTGAAGTATTTTGTATACTAAATAAAATAGAAATAGTAATCATATAAGTATATGTACAGATGTTAGACCTATGTGTTGTATTCGGGTATTTTATTTTTATGATTTCCTTATGTTTTTATTCTTGTTTTAATGTACAAATATATTATAATATTTACAAAATTATAAAAATATAAAATTATAAAAATAATGAATAATTAATAAAATTAATATTTTAATGTGTACAAGTTTACAATCAGGGTTCAAAACTCAACTTTCAAACCGTAGCTCCGCCAAATGTGAAACCACCTTCATTAAATAGCTTATTTAAAATTATATACAATTAAAGTGATTTTGATGCATTTCGAATTTTTATTAGGGAGATACAGGTCTAGGAAGTTGGGATTATGGAATCTTATTCACATCATAACTTTTTATTTATACATTATTTTTGAGTGAAATCAATTTTGTATTTTTTATATTTAATTATCTACAACTTTCATGTACAAAGTTTCTTTATTTGAGGTGTAAAAAGTGGAACCAAAAATAGGTCCCGAAATGAATTAGGAATGAATAAAATCCTCGAGGGGACGATTGTGACTCATGAATACAGGACCGATCGGGTTCGAGTTTGGGTGAACAAGAAGGGAGAGGTTGTCAAGGAACCTACCATTGGATGAATCTACGGATAATATCTCTGTATGCAGGCATGCGTATATATCTATATATGCATGTGTGTATATGTATGAATGATTGAATAAAAGCTGTTTCCATTACGTACTGAAAGAAATATGAAATATAAAGTATCTGATCTTAAGATGTAGTCCAGATTTCCGTGTTGCTTCTTGGTTCTTTTCATGCGTGGATATGCTATTTATTTAGTCATTATCCAATATTGGTAATTGGAAGTCTTTTATATGTTTTGCATCAATTCACAGCTGCAGGAAATTGCTGTCAGTAATCCGATTTGTTTGCACTTTGCAGCAGCGTATAAAAAACCGAACCGGCCGGGGTGACGTCAAGTGAGGTTCTCATGAGGTCAAGAAGAGGTGATAGGAGTAGGTAGGCGTTGGTGGAGGCAGGAGGAGATGAAAGAGACGGAGAGGCAACGAGGGGTTTGATGGTGGCGGTGGAGAGCATATCCTCTCCAGTTCACACGAACGGCTCGATCTTGATCGAGCGGTTCGCATGAATTTCCTATTTTTGTGGGCCCTTACGTGTGAATTAGTGCGAACTGCTCGATCAAGATCGAACGGCTCGTGTGATCTATGGGTTTACTGCTAGGCGGCGGTGAGGGGAGGAGATGAGGGATGAGAGGGCATTGCTCTAGGAAACACTAAAGTGTCGTTCGGCATTAGGGATAATTACCCCATTTACCCCACTTTTTCTCACTCCTACGTGGCCTCCATTTTTTATCTTTTTAAAAAATTAAATAAATCAATTCTTCATCATCAATTCCATCAAAAGATAATATATTATATCATTATATCATATAAAAAATATAAACTACTCCACTTTTACTCACTTTTTCAAACTTCAATATAATCACATCACAATAACTACTCACTTTTTCAAACTTCAATACAATCATATCACAATAAACTCACTTCTAATCCACCCCCAGTTTAACCCTCTATCCAAACACCAAAATCCAAAAATGGGTTACCTGCTATCAATTTAACCCACTTTAACCCATATACCAAACACATTAGTAACTTGGTTGGGTTGGGTTGGAGTAATCTGTTGGTTAGGAGATATTGGTAGGGTTTGAATGAGGAATGTGATGTGATGCCGCATTGGTCTATGATCGAAATTCAAACTAGGATTGCATGTGAATAAATCAGGTTAACCTGGTGTAACATGGTAACCAAACGAGCTCTAACAGGGATAGTTTGTTGTTGTGAAAAAGGCACTTGAGTTAGGATCTGATAAACATATTAACTAACGAATTCCAAAATTATCTGCTTTCATCATAACTTGATTACTCAATTCCATCATCAAGCATAAGCATAATAAGTCGATAAATATTGTAGTTGAAAATATGAACAAAAGATAGAAAGTTGTTTTATTGAATTTTGACCTCCTCAAACATGAACCACGAATTAAATATACTTAAGCACTCATCCATAAGTACTCTTTCTCTCTCTCTCTTTTTGTTGTTATTTTTATTTTTTTATAAATTTATTATTTTAGTCATTTTTAAATACCATGGGTACTTTTTATATATAATATGCATGAATGATATAAATGTTAAATAAATATGCATATGCAGGTGCTTATTATACGTGACACCTAGATCCACGGGTGTGCATCTCAATAGATTGTAAATCAAAATTTCTTTGAGATCAGTCGATCAAAAATTAATTTCATCGTAATTTGTACCATCGGAAAAGTCATGACACAAAATACGAATGAGAAAATAATCTAAGACCATCAAAAAATCGCATCGGCGAAATAAAACCAATCAAATTGACTGTTCGTCGATCGGTGGTCATTTGACAATTTAAAATCACAAAATTTAACCGTAACCTAAGACTGTATCTCGACAATCTATGAATTCATCTCAGATTATAAATAAATGAATATTATGTTGATTTTGATCGTCATTCAGAGGCGATCAAAACGAGCTATTATGCATCTCAATCGGAGATTCGAGGTGCAAATACGAATAACTTTGGTATTCTATATAAATCAGATAAAGATAAATGATTTTAAAAATAAATAAATATTCATTTCAAATAAAGTCCAACCCAATACTTGATCTTTCTCCTCTTCTCCACTTGGATTCCTTCTCCCTCCATTTGGCAAACAGGAAGGCTTATTTCTTTTCACAAGTCTCCCAAAAATCCCTAAATACCCAATGAAGGGAGCCCTGTTGGAGTATTTGATATATGTGTCACATGTATGAGAGATGGGTAAATGGATCCTGACGCATATATCAAATACTCCAGCAAGCCCCAACCCTTCCCTTCTTACTACAGCTGGAGCTGCTCTTGTTCAAGCCAAGCAGCTGGAGCTCCCTTCTCTTTGGAGTTGTTACAGTCTTCCATCGAGAGGCAGCAGTTGTTGTTGTTGTTGTTCCTCTCCATTACGACTAGTGTCCAGTAACTTGGGAGTTGTTGCTTCTCCCTTCCAAGCAGCTGGAAGCTGTTGAAGCCTCCCTCTGCAGGTGCTACAAGATCAACAGTTATCGTTGTTATCTTCTTCCCCTGGAGCTGCTCCCAGAAGCCTGTTACTATTCCCCATTTGGAGCTGCATGCATGCCTATTGATCCTCCAATCTTGGATGATCCAAGGTACCATTGTCCTCCTCTTGCTGCCTTTCATGTATTTAAGACTCAAGTTCAAAATCTCTTAATTAGTCACTGGTTTTATCATGAAAATTTAAAGATTTGACGATGAATTACATGCTAATAGACTTAGTTTATACCATGATAGCTATTTGATGAGCCGGATTTCGATGCGATTAGGATGGGATAAATTAAGCAATGTCGTTGTTCTCAACCAATCAATTCGGTCAACGAGAAAAAAATTATTTAATCACTTAAGAAAATTATCAAACATCAGAATGTAAGTGGTTTCGCTATTCAATTTACCTGGTATAGCGACTAGGGTCGAACACAATGAGCACGATTTAAAAACTTAGCAGTCAAATTTCTAAAATAAATTTTTAGTGGTTTTTTCTTTTTCAATTTTTTTATTTTCAAATAAAACACAAGTGATAAAAATACACACACTCTCACTCTTTCTTTTGTATTTTTTAGAATAGTAAAAAATACTCAAAAAATTCAGAAAAATGTTTTTGTATTATATATATTTTAAAATATTTTTGGTAATTTTTAAAAAAAATTGATATTTTTTTTTATTTTATAAAAATCATATCGTGGAATATAGAGAAAATAGTACACAACCAAGAGTATTTTGCAACTTAAAAATACTTTAAGTGCCAAAAACTCCTAGAATTTATTTTTATTCTAGAGTATAAATAGTTATCTACATATAGAGATAGAGACTAAAATTAGATTTTTTAGATTTTTATAGATTTTTCTACATTTTTAAGATTTTTAGTTTTTCGCACTTTTTTGGAGTTTTATAAATGATTATGCATGAAAAATGGGCAAAAATTAAAGGACGGTAAAAATACACCTATGGTAATTTTTTTAGAATTTTTAGAAAAAAATTCCAAATTTTATGATTTTTCTAATTTCAAGCATACAAAAAGACACTTTTTCTTTTAAATATCAAATGGTAATAAAATGCGATGAAAATTTTGTAGAATGAAGAACACTACAATAGTAATATTCACATTTTTTTACAGAATTTTTAGAGCATTAAAAACATTTATTCAATAAGAAAAAGCATGCAATTTAATGTCTGGAATTTACAGGAGCTGAAATGTAAATATTCAATATTTTTTAACCAAAAGATAACAGAAAAGTAAATGCGGGGTGAAAAATGTAAATTACCCAAATGTCATGTGTTTCGCACGAGTAGTTCCTAAAGCAGGGGTACTTTTGCAAATATGATAACTCACGAGGGCTTTGTTACAATTTTTCCAAAAGATTGTTATTTCAAAAACAGCACAAGGGCAACCTTCGTTGATCGTTTTCTTCAATAGATACGAGGGGGAGGGCCGCCGCAAGGGGGCTGATGGCGTTGCTGGTCGATGAAGACGGAGGGAGCGGTTGGAGGATGTTGTCGCACCGCAGTGGATGGTGCTGGTGCTCGTGGGTGGAGCAGCGGATGCGGCGTCGATACACGAGGGCGGAGGAACGCGGACCTAAAGGATGGCGGCGTGCGGGGCGTGGGGGCCGCGGTTGGTGTCAAAGATGAGGTGGCGAGTAGGGGGAACTACGACGCTAGGGCACCACTAGCTGGGAGCTCGTGTAGGGCGGTGATGGGGGTACTTCGGCAGACTGGGCATGGGAGACGCGTGAGGTGGAGGGCCACACCGCATGGAAAGAGATCCGTGCAGGGGAGTGGCGTGGTATCGGCAGTCTGGGAGTAGCGACGTTGGAGTTGCAGGCCGGCGGGAGCGGCGTAGGCCGTCAATCGCGGCTGGAGAGAAAGGTCGCATCCTGGGCAAATATTTTTTATATTTTTTTATATATTTTTTTAAGAAGAAGGAGCTGTTTATAGATAGAAATAATTTTTTTTAAACTTTCCTGCAAAACAAAGGTTAGAGAGAGAAACAACTATGTATTTTTATTTTTGTAAACTTTCCTGCAAAATAAATGTTAGAGAGAGAAACAACTATATATTTTTATTTTTTTATTTATAAACAAAATAGGAGGTGAATGAGGATCCGAGAAAAAGCGAGGAAAGGATCCGTATCACCGACCACCGTACGTGGTCGATGGTGTGTGATTGTGTGAGATAGAACGTGAAATGGCGAGATCGCGAGATGAGATGAAATCGATGTCGGACACGGATTAAATCGGAGCGAACAATCTTTTTTGGGATTTTTAAGGTCTAAAGATTATTGAAGAAATCAAAGCAAAAATTACATCTAAGATTTATCTAGGAAACTCACCTCGGGATCGAATACGTCGTGGTGGCCTCGACGAGGGCTGACTTGTTGTCACCAGACAACTCGGAGGTTGGGCACCCTTCTTCGATAAGATCGCTCTCGAAGATCGGACTCCTCTCCACCAAAGATTGATCAAAGAATGAATGAGGGAGGAAGGAGCCAATAAAAAGAGAAGAAAAATAAAAAATGAAGGAATGCACAAAAGATGAAGGTTTTTATTGGTTAATTAAATAAATAAATAAAATAAATAAATAAATTATGAATTTTGGAATTAAATAAATTAAATTATTAATTAATTTACAAAAATTAATTAGCCGCCTTAATGGTAGCTATTAATGGTATAGAATAATATCTTTATATACATGGTATGCTTTTAAATCAAATAAAACAAATAAACAATTAAATCTAAATACAAATTTCGTAATTATATTAAATTAATTAATCAATATTAGATATTTAATTTTTTAGTGATTTTTCTATAAGGAAATTAGTTGTATACAAATAGTATATACATATACTACAATATACATATGCATAAATAAGGAAATTATTTTTAAATATTTTTTAAATTATAGTATTTATATTTTTTATTTTTAATAAAAATAATTTTTACAATTATGTATATTATGTATAAAAAAATTAAGTATGAATAAATATATACAATAAGTATGTGGTAGAACTGCACAAACCACACCGGAAAATCGACTTTTCAACCGTAACTAAAAATTATGAAACCGCAACCATTTGAAAGATAGCTTAATTTAAAGTATAATGGAAGTAAATTTGATTCGATTTTATTTCGTAAGGAGCCGGAATTTGATTACTTCTTTACGGCTTTTTCTTAGTATGATTATTTGTAATCTGTACATATTTTATTTTGCAATTATTTTTATTATTTACAAAAATATTTTTATTTACAACTTTTATTTACAAAAATAATTAATTTGACATTAATTTATATACAACCAAAATAGTGTAAGTTTTGTACAAATATACAAGGAAAATTTTACAAATTATTTTTTTAGTTTTGGATTAAAGACCCTTTCTCCTCCTACTTTATTCCTGGTCGATCAGGTCAAGTCTTGACCTTCTCTCGGGGTTCGGATCAGTCTACATTTATTCCATAAATTCATCTTTATTTTTCTGTTCTTTTTTTTTTCTTCTTTATTCTTTTATTTTGAATACAAAAGGTGTTAAAATGCATATTTAACAAATGCATGTAAAATGGTAATTTCATGAAATTAGTGGGTATTTACAGGTGTTTGACTAATGGAATGAAGCTAAAATAAAAGAATAAAGACGATGAATCGTAGATTCATCACTATGTTCATGCCTTAAAATTTGAGGAAATTTGAAGGATTTATATGCATGCTATGATACCATGAATGTGAGATGTTTGCCCGAGGATCCTGGTGTCAGGTTATAGTTTCTAGATCGATGTCCAGCTCTTAGGCACATAAAACATGATTTTATTATACAAACACCGTAAATTTCCCACTCAACACCGTAAATATTGTAACAGTCCAGCTTAATTTGATCTTCTAAAATTTAATATGATTTTTGAAGTAATTTTGTCAACAAGACCATTATGTGAAGCCTCTATGGTGACAAGTGGTCAGGTGTATTGGATTTCGCTCAAGGCTATCCCTCTTCCCATGTCTACTAAATTTCAGAAGTGTCCAAAAAAGTCGGGACCTTGAGCATCCAAATATACTAACCCACTTGAACCAGTGTTTTGATCGAAGGAACAAGTGCCATCAATATATGTACCGAAAAGATCAGGATACATAATCTAATTAAAGAATTCGCACATTTGGGATATATTCCTTAGGGCTCACACCTCGTTCAATTTAGAGCATACCTATAAACAATGTCGAGATTTCTCTCCTTCATATAAGGAAGTGAGTTGTTTTTGTCTATTTAATGAAGGTGGTATGCTTAGCAGACCCCAGCTTTTATGTTGATTTCATTACTTGATTCGAGTGTACTTCAAAATTATTTATCAACTTCTATCAATTCTCAAGTAATCATAAGTGAAGTAAAACAACAAGGAGAATCGAAAAGGCCACAATGTGAAAAACGATGATATATGATAAATTAGATGTACTTATAACGCTTCCTTGCAATCTCTCATGTGGGATGCGAAATTGAATTCACTAATGTATGTTAAATGTATTCCAAAAAGAAAAACCAGATCTAAACAAGAAATCCTATTAAGAGGATGAGGAAATTGATTTGGCCAAGTGAAGATCAATCTAAATGCATATTTATTAAGTGAAATTGTTTGGTCCTAGGCTTATGAGTACAAAAAGAAATTTAAGAAGATTTAGTAGTATGTCACAAACCATAGATGAATGTCACCTACCACCCAACTGAGGTAGAAACAGTCCTAATCTTAAAATGCAAATTCAAAATTCCAAATAGTATCTGTTATAAACGTAGAAGTAGAAAATAAAATGCAATGCGTAAAAACTACACCAGGACCTAAGACTCTCTCTATCTCTAACTCAACAAAACACAAAGAATTCACTCATTTCCTCGCAACGAGTCCACAGAAGTACTCACCCCAGATCTCTTAAGTTGTGTTGGTTCTCAAATAAGATGCTCAAAATCACAGGTCTTGTCCAAGAAAATTAAATGTATTAGATTTAAAGATATATATAGAATTTGGATGGGAAAATAATTATGATGTGCTGAAATAAATAAACACTTAATGTAACAAAATGCGAATGAAATGAAATATGCATCACAATAAATCAAAAACACAAGTGACCTAAATCCTAAAAGTCATGGCACCTCCTTAAAACCAACATCATTCGATAACTCACTTTCTACCCTTGTTAATTAAGTTAAATTATAGTACAATCAGATAAAAAGAAAATAATCAAATATTACACTTTTTTAGTTAAGTATGTGGTCAATTCTTTTTATATTACTTGGCAAGCTTGCTAAGGTGGAACACAAGGAGGTCGAGGTATTTTAGTTTTGTTATTTAGGTCTATATTCTTGATTAAATGTGAAATAAAATCTAAGTGTGAAAAATGCAATATAATAATTTACATGCAAATTCATGCAAGTGTGATGCAGTGTATCCATGCAAATGCACATGTCATGCAAACTGAAAGCAAAAGCTTTTATGATGTTCTAATCTTTTTTTATATTTTTGTTCCTTATTTTTATAATTAAAATTTTTAACAAGATTTTTAATTTAAAAGAAAATAAAATAAATGCAATATTTAATAGATTAAAATGACAAAAGTGAAGATTTTAATTATTCAAAAATAATGATAAAATATAATAAAAACAATGAAATAAATATTTTTGTCCTTGTATAGTTTTAGTAGTTTTTTAGGTATATTATAATTATAAGGAAACAAATTTAAAAACGATGAAGAATCAAGTTTTAATAATGACATGTTTTATGAATTAGGTCACTATGTGATTTGGACCTAAAAAATCCCAAGATTAATTTTCCTTAAATTTTTATTTTACTTTCATATATTTTAGAAAGATTTTTTTCTTGTAATTTCCAATCTAAAATAAATTTAGTTTGCTCAATGCAATACTTTTGATCTTATTCCATTTCAATGGTAAAATTCAATTTTTACAGAATTAAAAGTATGGTATGTAGTGCATGATAAAATGAAACTATTAGATTTTTTTAGAATTTTTGGAGTTACTGAGAATAAGCTAAAATGTGACAATGCAAATACATGATTTTATGTTTTTAAAATTTTAGACTAAAGCAAGCCATTTCAATAAACTCTCTTAAAATCACTGTGGTAAATCAACTTTAGGGAAAATTAGTATATTTTTATTTTAGAAAGATTGTTAATATATACCCTAGAAAATTCAAACAAGGATTCACGAAATAGATTCCGTGGAACAAAATACTTAAAGGATTTCAGCAAACTATATGCCAAAAGTTTCCTTATTGTAAATACTATGATCTAACTATTTTGTCCACAATTTTTCATAATGTCTTGAACTAATATTGAATTAAGAAGCACAGAACATTGATTTCATTCACAAATTAATCAGCAATTCATTTGGCATCCAATGAAGCTCTACATTATGTTCAAGGAAATAGCTTGAAAATACCTTTTAAAAAACTCTTCATATTTTGGATATTTGGTTGTAAGATATAAAATGTGAAACACACGGATCGAAATGAAAATAACTAAAATTAAAATAAAGCTAACAAATGTCCTTGAGGGACTTATCTTATAATATTGAATTGTAAAGGGGCTCTTCTGTAAAACCACTAGAGAGAGGCTTGTTCGTAGTTATATGAAGGGAGGGGTGACACTTATGGGAGGGTGTTGTTCACAAGGGAGCGGATCCTCTGCTGTGCAGCAGGGATCTGCTGCAACTCGGGAGTGTATTCGAGCCGCTCGATCTCGATCGAGCGGTTCACACGGTAAAGACCTATAAAACTCTTGATTTTGTGCGAACCGTTCGATCTCGATCGAGCGCCTCAAGTACTCTCCCGGTTGCAGCAGATCCCTGCTGCACAGCGGAGGATCCGCTTCCTGTTCACAAATCCAATGGTGTTGATGTCTTGGATGCTACTCAATTGTATGGAGGAGGACCATTCACGTGGCTGGCTTTACAACGCTAGATGGTATGGATCCAATGGATGGGGATTGATCTATTTGGACGGCAGCCAAATAATACGCACTGCCCACTAATATCACGATGGATGCCACTGCCCACTACATTTCCACCTGAGTTGATGGGTTTCCTCAAAGCTTTGAGCAACTGAAGTCGTTCATTTATGGACAAGAGATGGATACGATGGTGTTGTTATGAATAAATATAGATGAAATATGATACTCCATCAGTGTATTTCTGTCAATTGTTGCTGTTCTATATTGTATCCTCTTCATGTTTAGATATCATCGGAAATGGCGAGACGGAGAAGCTGCTGCTCGATATGGTCAGAGAGAGGGAAAAATACCCGCACTAGAAATGCATCTCCCCCGGGAAGCTCCAGAGGTTCGCTCGACCGCAGGAGGGGAGATATAGAAGGTCTTGAGGCTGCGGGAGTGCTGCCAAGGGGGAGCTTCTCGGATACAAGATGAGATGGGTGGGGAAGACAGAGAGGATCATCTGCTATGGTCGCGTGAGCCGCTCGATCGTGATCGAGTGGTTCATACGATTTTGCACAGTACGGACTCACAAAAAATGCAAAATCGTGCGAACCGCTCGATCATGCCTAGAGCAGATTCTGCTGCCCTCCTTCCCGCAGCAGACGATCCGCTCCCGTGGGGAGGGAGGGTGTGGGCTGAGTGAATCAATGTGTATGTCTATATTTTTGCAGGCATCAATGTCTCTAACAGTATTAACATTCAGTTTTCTTGCACGTGTTTGACACATTAATAACTAAGAGCACCACCATCTGAATCTATTTGTTTGGATACATTGATTTCTATGATCCTAATGAAAATTAACTAGTTGTTAATTTCTCAGTCACAATGAGTGCAATTAACGTGCTTCGACTATAGATTTATCATTTCATGGACAATTAAAACCTTACATATTAATCCATATCATAGGAATGCAGTCAGGTACCAATATACCTGTATCCGTCTGCAATCCTATTCGTTTTTAAACGGATAGACGTGGATATGTATTTTTACATGTAAGCGCGCCCACATGTATATAGATACGTACACACATCCACACGTAAATGTATAGGTATATATGCACGTTTAGACACACATATATACATGGAGATACATGCACGCGTGCATGTACTTATATAAAACTAATTAAAATGATAATAATGAAACAGTTGATGACATGCACTCACAGATAAAAACTGAAGCTATGAACAAATAAAACTAATGAAAATGATAAGCCCTTGACAACAAAACAAGCTAATGCATACAAAAAAGAAAACAGTACTTGATGACTGTTGAGTTGTTGCATTATTGGGCGGGTAAATGGATCTTTGGGTGAGGGACCATTTACCCCGGACTCCTATTTATGTACTCACCCCCCCTTTCTTTGAAAGTATGAGTGAAGAGAACCCTAATCTCAAACTGAGATTAGGGTTATTGTGCCCCCGTGGTTTTTCCCTGATCGAAGGGTTTTCCACGTAAATCATTGTCTTGTGCTTGTTTCTGTGATAATTTCTACATGGTATCAGAGCCAGATTTGGGCTGTGATTAGATCTCTGGTCTATCGAGATCTTGGTGTTTCTTTTTCCCTTCGGATCTCTCAAAAAGACGAGCCGTCGTCTGATTTCTTCTGGATCTGTGCGCCGCCGCTGCCGCTGTTGCTTCTCGCAACAGTTCTCTGACAAGTCTGACGCTCCTGACGCTGACAAGCCTGACGCTCCTGTCGACCTTGCGGTGATCCCTCTTGGCGTGGATCTGTGCGGTGATTTCTTCTTGGCGTCGCTGGTGATTTCTTCTGGATCTGTGCGGTGATCCCTCTTGGCGTGGTGCCCGAGTTGCACAGAGCCTCCTGCGCTCCTATTGGTTCCTGTGCTGTAGCCACGCAGTGAATATTGCCTCCATTTCCCTCATTGTGCAAGGAGGAGGCCATTGACGTCAGAAACTGTTGCATTATTGCATTATTGGTTCCTGTGCTGCGCTCCTATTGGTTCCTGTGCTGTGCTGTGCATCATAGCCTCCACGCATAGGGCATAGCCTCCATTGTTATTGCGGGACTTCTCTCTGACATCCATTGTTATTGCGGGACTCTCCTCTTCACGGGACCCTGTGGTGACACGCACCCGAGGCCCCTGGTTATTGCGGACTTCTCTCGCGCTGGGTGTAGCCCCTGCCCAGTTGTGCGACGCCTCCTGTGCGGGGTCCTCCATTTTCAGACGCCCTCTGTACTGCTTGCCTGTACTGCCTTGAGGTCTTTCTTGACCTCGCTGTGAGTTCTTCTTCCTTGCTTCCTGCGGAAATTTTTTTTTGTGTTCGCCTTTTTCCATGGCCGAAGATATTGGAGAAAATATGACTCTCAAGTTTGAGAACTTTCCAACGAATATTACAATGATAAAATTAACAAAGAATAATTATCTGATTTGGTCTGCGGCTATGGAAGTTGCGTTAGCCTCGAGAGGTCGTGGAGGATAAGAAGTTTTGGGAAGAGATATGGAAACAGCGGATATTCATCTTCCTTGGTGGCCTTAACAGTGATTTTGAATCTACCAGAAGTCAGCTTCTCACAGCAGGGGTTGGCTTCGACATTGAGGAGATTTATCATGCAGTCGAATCTGAGGAACAACGGCGTATCGCAATGAGAGACGAACATGTCTCATCTTTTGAGAAATCTGCTCTACTCAGTAAAGGGGGCAAAAGTGGCTACTGGAAAGATAAAAAATGTGCTCATTGCAAAAAGACTGGTCATGGGATCGAGTATTGCTGGGAACTTCACCCAGAAAAGAAGGGTAACAGAGGGAAGAAACCCATTGCTATGGCCGCTGACAGCAAGAAGTTGACTGCAGAGCAGATCAGAGAACTTCAAAACTATGTGCAGAAAATATCTAGGAACTCTAATGATGCTGATATTGTGAATTCCGCAATGGCCGTGAAGACAACTGAAGGTAATCATTTATTTAAAAATGAATGGATTATTGATAGTGGTGCTTCTGATCATATGACAGGGAACGCTAGAATGTTTCTTGATTATAAACTCGCCTCAGGGAAAGAACGAGTAAATTTGGCGGACGGATCCTCTGTTTCTGTCGCTGGAAAAGGGAGTATATCTGTTATAGATAAATTTGTGCTAAAGGATGCTCTTCATGTCCCTGATTTCCCAATTAGCTTACTATCTGTGTATCGAATTGCTAAAGACCTACATTGTCGATTAATTTTTGATGAGACATCGTGTGTGTTGCAGGACTTGGTGACGAGGAAGCAGATTGGGATTGGTTTGGCTGTTGATGGTCTATATCGTCTTCCTGCACGTGTGGTTTCTGCTTGGGTTGCTGCAACTGATCTAAAAGAATCTGATGATAGAATTGTTCTGAAGCGATGGCACGAGCGTCTTGGACATCCTAGTTATCATATTCTATCTTTCTTATTCCCTGACTTATGCAATAAAGTTGGTACGGATATTCGTTTTTGTGAAGTGTGTGAGCTCTCAAAGCAAACTAGAACTTCTTATCCTATATCTAGTAGTAAAAGTAAGCTTGCCTTTGATATTGTTCATTCCGATGTTTGGGGACCATCAAATCTGCAAAGTCTGGGAGGTTTTCGCTATTTCATGACTCTTATTGATGATTATTCTCGATTCACCTATGTGTACTTAATGAAGAACAGAAGTGAGGTTCCAAGTATAATCCGAAGCTTTGTCAACATGATAAAAACCCAGTATAATACGAATGTAAAAGTTTTACGGTCTGACAATGCTAAGGAGTATCTGGAGGGATCTCTTGCTGCATTTCTTGACGATAATGGAATTATTCATGAAACGTCTTGCAAATACACACCTCAACAGAACGGCATTGCTGAGCGAAAAATCGGCACATATTAGAAATTACCCGCGCCCTTCTTTTCCAAAGAAATACTCCACAAAGGTACTGGGGTGAAGCTGTTCTCACTGCTGTTTATTTGATAAATAGGCGGTCCTCTACTGTGGTTGGGAAAAATACTCCTTTTCTAATGTTACACCCTGATAAGGTTCCTTTCAAACTAACTCCTAGGGTTTTTGGGAGTGCTTGCTATGTTCACATTTCTGGTCCTGGTTTGAGGAAATTGGACCCTCGATCTCGGAAGTGTATCTTTCTTGGGTACTCAAGTACACAAAAAGGTTACAAATGCTACGACCCAATTGAAAGAAAACTTCATGTTACAAGAGATGTTACTTTTCATGAGCATGTCTCTTACTATACCGAGGATTTTTCTCAGGGGGAGTACAGTAAAACGGCTGATGAGAAAAATAATGATGAGTGTCACTTTATGAATGAAAGCTGCAATGTAAGCAACGATGAAATTACTATTTCTTGTGGTCACAGTTCTGGCAGACACGAGAGTATAGATAACAATGCTGAGAGGACAGATGAGGATCACAGACAAGAGAATATGAATGACAATATGATGCCAAACCCATAATCCCAATCTCTCCTCGGATGATCCAAGTCACGATCACACTGTAAGTAATTCTTCTTCTCCTGATGATTTGATTGAAAACACTGACAATTACTTGAATGACCTGGTTAGAGATACTGAAGATGAAGAAGAGGAACTTCCTATTGCTTTGAGGAAAGCGCAAGAACAGCTAGGCCTCCTTCGCGTTATCCTATTGAAAATTATGTTTCTTACTCTCGAGTAAGCTCGAACTATAAAAGCTTCATAACTGTACTTGATTCTCATGTTACTCCCAAGAATTCAGTTGAAGCCCAACGTGACCCCAGGTGGAAAAAAAGCTATGAAGGAGGAAATGGAGGCTCTACAGAAAAATGATACTTGGGATGTTGTGACAATTCCAAAAGATGCTCACCTGGTCGGTTCAAAATGGGTTTACACAATCAAGTACAGGGCTGATGGTAAAATTGACAGATTTAAGGCTCGGTTGGTTGCAAGAGGTTACAGTCAGAAATATGGGATTGACTATCTCGAGACCCTTCGCGCCTGTTGCAAAAATGAACACTGTCAGAGTTATTATCTGTCTTGCAATTCAATTTTCCTGGAAAATGTATCAACTGGATGTAAAAGAATGCCTTCCTAAAATGGAAGTCTCAAAGAGGAAGTTTACATGAAAATGCCACCAGGATATGATCAAATGGGTAAATGTTGCAAGTTGAAGAAGGCATTATATGGTCTAAAACAATCGCCAAGAGCTTGGTTTTGAAAGACTCAGGATTGTGATGATAAACAATGGTTACAAACAGGCTAATGGAGATCACACTCTTTTCATCAAGAAGAAATGCAATAAGAAATCTGTCCTTCTGGTATACGTGGATGATATGATCCTTACTGGAGATGACGAAGAAGAGATATCTAGCATAAAGAGGATTCTTTCAGCAGAATTTGAATTGAAAGACTTGGGACAACTGAAGTACTTCCTTGGTATTGAGATGGCGAGATCTCCACAAGGTATGTGTTTAAATCAACGAAATTATGCCTCAACCTTCTTCGTGACTCAGGAATGGCTAACTGCAAACCTGCTGCTTATCCTGTGAAGCTAACCATAAAATGAGTAAGGAGGATGGAAAAATACTCGATGATGAGGAGAAAGGTAGATATCAGAGGTTAGTGGGAAAGTTGATCTATCTTACTCTCACAAGACCTGATATCACATATGCAGTGAATATTGTCAGCCAATTTATGCATGCTCCTACCACCGTCCATGTGAACGCTGTCAACAGGATTTTGAGCTACATAAAGAAGTGCCCTGGTAAAGGGCTTATGTTCAAGAAACAAAGTAATGTAACATTGAAGGCTATACCGATGCTGACTGGGCCGGATCTGTTGATGATAGAAGATCCACTTCTGGGTATGCGGTGTACTTGTGTGGGAACCTCGTCTTTTGGAGAAGCAAAAAGCAGCATGTTGTTTCAAGGTCAAGTGCAGAAGCTGAATACAGAGCACTTGCTAATGGCGTAACAGAAATTTTATGCTACAGCTGTTATTAAAAGAATTAGGGACGGAAGCCGATATGCCTATGAAGATGTTCTGTGACAACAAAGCCGCTATAAATTTAGCAAACAATCCGGTGATGCATGATAGAACCAAACACGTGGAGATCGATCGACATTTTATTCGGGAAAAAATTGATGAAGGTCAGCTATTGTTTGCCCTACATGAAATCTGAAGATCAGATTGCCGACATCTTCACGAAGGGGCTGCCTACAGTGCAATATGAGTTGAATGTAGGCAAGTTGGGCATGGTTGATATGTATGCCCAACTTGAGGGGGAGTGTTGAGTTTGTTGCATTATTGGGCGGGTAAATGGATCTTTGGGTGAGGGACCATTTACCCCGGACTCCTATTTATGTACTCACCCCCCCTTTCTTTGAAAGTATGAGTGAAGAGAACCCTAATCTCAAACTGAGATTAGGGTTATTGTGCCCCCGTGGTTTTCCCTGATCGAAGGGTTTTCCACGTAAATCATTGTCTTGTGCTTGTTTCTGTGATAATTTCTACAATGACATACAAATTAGAAAGATTTAAAAAAGAAGGAAGATTTATTTAGGAAAAGGTTTAGTAGCAGCAAGCTGAAATTTTCATCAAAAGAACCTTTTAAGGAGAGACAATTAATCAATTGATTTAAAGAGGGGATGTCATTTTGCAGGAAACTGAGTCTGTGATTCCTTCTGAACTACATATAATACATGCGTATTATAGGATATCAATGAAGTTACTATCCATCTTAATTATAAGTTGTTGGTGATGGTATTTGCTGGGTATTTAATAGTCGAGTGCGAGAGTACTCCTGCAAACTAAGACAATTAATTAAGCAACATTTACCTTCTTCCTATTGTTTGGATCCAATTTCCCTTCAACTGTTATAAAAACTGTTATCCAAGTCTGAATTCAAAATGGGCGATTGTTCAAAGCCGGAGAAATCTTCACAAACTTGTTATCTTCTTACGTCGTGCTTTATCATCTACATTCTATCAAATATTATTAAATATACATGCCCGTAGCCACTCATTATTATTTAAATGTGTGAGGTTAAGGATTAAGACCAATTCCGTCGTCGAATTGTAGGGGCATTATGCACTCAAAAATCCTTAATATTTGGTCCACTATTTAGAGAGCAATCATGCATTCCATGTTCACATGCAGTCTTCTGAATGTGTACTTGGTCAATTGTTGAGAGAGGAAGCATGCATTTCATGTTCACATGTGGATTAGATATCCAGACAAAACTGTTGTCTAGCTCTCTATAAATACCCAACAGATGTATTCTCGTTAGCTTCATAACAATCATCCTACGTTAATCCAATCAGACGTTTGGGGAAAACAACACAGGCGAAGATCCAGATGGCTGATTGCACTGGTGAGTAATAATCCGATTAATTTCTGGCTTTCTGTTTGTATATTAATTATACTTTTGCAGTTGTATATATATCAGGTTTCTAGTTTTATCTTAAAAACATGACGCAACTCTATTTATATACTTCCTTGTACAGGAGGGAAGAGCTCGTGGCCGGAGCTGTTGGGTTGCGTCGGTAATGAAGCAGTGAGAGTGATCAAGAGGGAGAACCCGTGCCTTGTCAACGTCTTCACCATCCTCGAGGGGACGTTTGTGACTCTAGAATACAGGACCGATCGGGTTCGAGTTTGGGTGAACAAGAAAGGATATGTTGTCCATGAACCTATCATTGGATGAATTATTTGCAAGATGGATATGCATAATTTATGTCTACAGATAATATCTCTGTATGCAAGCATGTGTGTGTATGTGTGTGTGTGTATGAATGAATAAAAGTTGTTTCCATTACGTACTGAAGGAAATATGAAATATAAAGTGTCTGATCTTTCTTAGTTCTTTTCATGCGTGAATATGCTATTTATTTAGTCACTATCCAATACTGGTAATTGGAAGTCTGTTATGTATTTTGCGTCAATCCATAATTGCAGGAAATTGTTGTTAGTAATCCGATTTGTCTGCAGCCCTTTTTATTTCTCTTGGTTTTTGCACCGGTGCCCCTTTGAAATTTCCTGTTTTTTTTCCAATTACACTTGTACTCCTATGAAATTTACATAATATCACTCATGTCCCTCCAGTTAGTTGTCATTTATCCCCTCCCCTGGCCATATTAATCTTCGAAACTTTGTCTGAAGAATTATTAGAATAACTTCTTTCAAGTTTGGCTAGATCTCATTTATTTTCTAAACCAAATTCATAGTGCACGAAGGAAGATGGTCGTTACTGGAGTTACTTTAATTCAAAAAGAGATTTGCATCCACTTAACGCCAAGTTTTGAACATGATCGGGACCGTATGCGAACGCGGTGGCAGTTAGGACAATAGTGTAATTTTGCGACACGAGGAGAAAGAATGAGAAGGGGAAGCAACCGGAGGCAATTAGTGCTTTTTGTTTATATATACGTGAATATGCATACGCATGCCAAAGAAATATGCATACGCATGTATTTATTACAGTTTGTAGCTCAATTTTTGGCTCTTAAGTGCATGAAACACGGTTTCGTCATACACAAACAATATGCAAAATCGAATCCTAAATTTCACAATCAACATGATGAGAATTGTTAGAGTATGTCGTATATGTTTGTTAACAAGCTCGCATGTGAGGTCTCCTATGATGACAAGTGGTTGGGTTTATATGATTCCGCTCCAGGCTACCCCTCTTTCCAGGTTTATCGAATTTCAAAAGTGTCCAACAATCGGGACCTTGAGCATCCAAATATACTAATCTTGCACTTGAGCCATCATTTAGGTTAATGAACAAGTACCGTCGATATATGCACCTAGAGCGTCATGGCACACAATCTAATGATAAAGTTCATGGATTTGGACTATATGCCTTAGGGCTCGCACCTCGCTCAATTTGGAGCATACTTGCAAACTATTGAGGTTTCTCTCTTGTGTATAAGGAAGCTAATTGTTTTTTTAATTTTTTAATTAAAGGTAGCATGCTTAGAAGTCCCCTATTTTATATAGACGTATGTTTTCGCTTAATTTGAGTGTAATTCAATATTGTTTATCAATTGTAATCAATTCTCAATTCATCATAAGTGAAGGTAAACAAGGAGGAAAATCAAAAAAGTCATGCAATTCGAAAAATTATGATGTGTGATAAGCTAGATGTACTTACAGTGTTTCCTCGTAATCTCCATGTGGTATACTAAATTGAATTTATTGAACCTATGATAAATGCAATGCAAAGAAAAAATATCACCAAAACTTGAGCTTTTACTAGAGAGGATGATCGGATTGATTTGCCTAAGTAAAAGATCAATCGAAGTGCATATTTATTAAATGAATTATGTAGTCCTAGTTTTGCGAGTACAAAATAAACATAAGAAGTTCTAGTAATCGATATGTACCTAAAACTATGTAACATACTACAGAAAATGAATGGGCCCCGACCACCTAGCTGGGATAGAAACAAGTCAAGTCCAAGCCTAAAAAATACAAACGCGAGATTCCAAATAGAATGCTATGTAAATGTACAAGTAAATGAAAATAAAATGCAATGCAAAGAAAATAAATCTAGGACATGACTCTCTCTCTCTCTCCATCTCAACAAAACAAAAAAAAATCGACTCCTCTCAATGAACGCATTGGACAGAAGTGTTCGTCTCCAAATCGCTTGAGTTGCTTCAGCTCCTAGTGTATTAGATTTACATATATGTATGAAATGTGAGTGGAAAAATAAATATGATACGTTGAAAATAAACAAACACACAAAGTAACCAAAAATGTGAATGAAATGAATAAATCAAATACATAAGTGACTTAAATCCCAAAAGTTGGGTTGTCTCCTACAGTGACATCATTTGATAACCGGCTTTCTACCATTGTTTATTAAGGTTGAAATGTAATACATACAGATAAAAAGTGAATAATCAAAATCACAAATTATTTGAATTGAGTATGTGGTCAATTCATTTTTAATTAGCAAGTGTAGCAAGGTCGAACACAAAGACGTCGAGTTCTTTTAGTTGCGATATTCAGATCAAGTTCGGTATTCTCAATTAAATGTAAAATATAATCTAAGTGTATGATGCAATGTGACCATTTAAATGTAAGATAATGCAAATGTGATGCAATGTATCAATGCAACTACATGTGCTATGCAAAATGAACATTAAAAGTTTTTATTGTTCTTTTATTTTTCATCTTATATTTTAAATAATGGACATTTTTATTTTAAAATAAAAATTAAATGTGGTACTTAATAGGTTAATATGACAAGAAGTGAAAGTTTTAACTATTTAAAAATAGTGATATAATATAATAAAATGAAGAGACAAATATTATGGTCTTTTATGGTTTGAAGTGCTTTTGGTTATTTTGCAAATAGGAAATAACTTAAAATAAAACAAAGAAGAATTAAATTTTTAACAGAAGTTAAAGGCAAAATTGGCATGTTTTCATAAATTAGACTGTTATTTGAATTTGGATCCTAAAAACCCTACAATGAATTTTTCCTATAATCTTATTTTGCAAGGAATTTAGAAAGTATTTTTTGTAGTTTTTAATTAAAATGAATTTAATATGTGCGACGTAATATCAATTTTTTGAGACATAAAACTACGGTATGTAGTGCAAAATAAAGTAAAACTGATGATTATACTTTTACCACTCTTAATTTTAAAGATTTAACCTCGGTTATAACATGTGAAGCATGTGATAAAGAACGATTAATCAAAAATGATCACACAGGAAATAATATGAACACTAATCCTATGTGGCCAATTGTCTATTTTACTTGGACAAGTCTCAAGGTCGAACTCAATGATGTAATATGAGTGTTTAGGATCAATTTTCAAAAACAACTTAAGGTGATAGATTTTCAAATGTTGAAGAGATTAATTATATGTTAATGTTTCACATTTATTTCTTTCCTTTATTTGTAGTATGTACCCATTAGGATTTCTCTTTTTATATAAGAGAACCCTTAGGCCCTATGAATGAACAACGCGTATTCGTTCTCCACATGGTATCAGAGCGGTGGTCCTAGATCGAAGCCTTGAGCCAAAACCCTGACCCTACCATCCAGCCTCTCTCTCCACACGTCGTACCTTTCCTCGCTGACCCGCAGCCCTGAACGCACCACAAGGCCCCTCCATCGGCCTTGTGTGTTGCCGTAGGCGATTTCAACACCGTCACAGCAGTGCCGCAACGACCCCTCACACATGAAAACATTGCTATTTTGGTCCTCGTGAAGCCCCCAGAATCGTGTTTTTTTGTCTGATTTCAAGATTTAGGGTCTGATTTATCCTATTTTTATCAAAATCAGACCATGTTTCTTCAACATATGATTGTGATATGAATCTAAGATCACAACCATCTTGTTTCATGACAATTTAGGCACGGGGTGATTGGTCTAAGGTGCCAGTTATTGTTCATGATGTCACAAAGTGAAGTTGATACGCTATCTACGAGTGCCTTCAAGGGTCGCGCACCTATTGTCAAGATGGACGGTACAATGCAATTCATGAATCTTCTACAGAGCCATGGCAAGAAGCATATTCTAACAAAGGATGAGTCGGTGGATAAAACTGAGACCAGCACCTCATGGGAGGTTAATGATGCATATGCCAAGGTTTGGCTACATGGTACTATTTATGTGGAGATAGCCAATGATATCCTTAGTCAACCCACAACCAAGGCGATGTGGGGCATTTTCGTAGGGAGATACTCTCAAGCGAAGAATAAGTCAAAGATATTACAGCTCCAGTACGATATCTTCACTACCAAATAGGGTGATCTTCAACTTCAAGCCCTATATACATCTCTAAGGGGTATGTTTGAGCGACTTCACGGCTACGTATCTCTACTAGTAGCTCATGTATTACTCATGGATTTACTGGTCGATCTAGACCAGATCCTTCTAAGTGGATAGTGGATTTTGGAGCATCATGTCATCTTTATGGAGATAGATCATAGTTCAGTACATATAGTCTGACACAACTAGGTAGATCGATAGTGATCGCTGATGGGACTCAATCCCCAATTGCTGGACAGGGGGAGGTTCATTTGACACCCTTCATACATCTGCAGAATGTTCTTCATGCACCTGCCTTTTCCATGAACTTACAATCTATTAGCCAGATTACAAAAGATTTACATTATCGTTCTGTATTTGATCCTAGTTCCCTTGTTTTTCAAGATATACTCACGGGCAGTGTGATTGGATGTTGTCGTGAACATGGAGGACTATACAGGTTGTCTCAGTCATTGTATGTTGGTGCCACTTCTCTTTATGTAGGATCCATTTCTCTCTACAAGTGGCGCTCAAATTCGGCTACTTACTACTACAGAAAACTTGTCATATCATACTTGGCATCTCTATCAAGTCTAGTTTCCAGTATGAGTCATGTGAACTTGGAAAGCACCATCGGTCCAGTTTTCCAATTCGTCAAGGTCGTAGTAGTCATGGTTTATTTGATTTATTTCATCTTGATATGTGGGGTCCAAGTCGTGTACCTGATCATTAGGGACACATGTATTATCTTATTTGTGTTGATAATTTTTCCAGATTGTCTTGGGTCTTTCTTTTGAAGCAGAAGTCTGAGGCTAGTACTATCATTCAAAATTTTGTGGTTTAAATAAAAATATCTTCTATGCCTCAATAAAATACATTCGTTCAAATAATGCGCTTGAGTTTTGTACTACACACCTGTCTCATTTTTTCAGCTCGTGTGGCATTATTCATCAGACATCTTAGCCTTATACGTCTCAACATAATGGTGTGGCTGAGCGAAAACACCGATGTTTTCTAGATATCACCAGGACTCTTCTAACACGGAGTCGGGCTCCACATTCTTTTTGGGGTGGTGATGTGATGACAGCTTGTTACCTGATAAATTGAATGCCTTCTACCATCTTGGGTGAAAAGGCACCCTTTTCTCTTGCCCCTTGAAAGTTTAGATGCGTAGCATTTGTTCATATCCTACGTCATGGTCTCGTTGTTTGATCATGTACATGGACAGTACTATGTCAATGCTGGTGTCACCTTTTTTTGAGTCTATTATGCACTACTCTCCTACAGGTTACAAGATGAGTCCCTCTGAGTCTGAGGATGTTGTTATTCTCCCACCTCCACCTACACATATACTTCAGCTTGCACTCCATGTTCCAACACCTTCCCTAGCATCCAGCATGCTCCAGGTAAATTCTGAAAACTCGGTTTTGACTGATGGAACTAGTGGTGTGCATGATGTATATGATGGGCATGAATATATACAAGTTGAGCCGGAACCACTAGTAAAGAGTGATTTAGGGTGGTCCATTACCTTGCGGAAAGGAAAACGCTCTTGTGCACGATAGCCCATGGTAGGTCAGGTGCCTCTAGAGTGTCTTTCACCTTATTTTTGGAAATTTTATTGCGAATTATCCATTGTTGAAATACCATGTACGTATCAGGATTCACTCAAGGTGAGCGAATGGTGTCTGGCCATGGAAGCATAGATGACTTCTTTATAGTCCCATAGCACGTGGAGTACTATTACAGCTCCCGTGGACATGTATGTTATAGGATGCAAGTGGGTTTTCACTGTGAAGCATTGAAAAGATGGTAGCATTGATTGCAACAAGGCACGACTCGTAGCTCGCGGGTTCACCCAGATCTATGGGGTGGGCTATCAAGACACTTTCTCTCTAGTATATCGGCACTCCACTCTTCGGGTTCTTCTCTCTGTCATTGTCACACAACCAGCCTCTGTACCAGCTTGATGTGGCAAATGTTTTCCTCTATGTGATCTTCACCAGGAAGTCTACATGCAGTAGCCACATGGGTTCGCTATTGAGGGGGAGTGTCAAAAGGTGTGCAGACTTCATAAGGTGATCTATGGCCTTAAGCAAAGTCCGAGAGCATGGTTTCAGAAGCTCTCAGATGTGATTGAACAAAAGGGAATCATGATATCCATTACAAATCACTCCTTGTTTTGTTTAGAGGTCCCAGATGGGCATTGTTGCTATACTAGTATATGTCGATGACATCATCATTACAAGAGATAATGCACAGGGGATTCAAGCATCTAAGGCTTTCATGGGTCAGCATTTTGTGACCAAAGACCTTTGCCATCTATGCTACTTCCTTGGACTAGAGTTCGCCAGGAACCAGTGAGGTCTTGTGATGACCCAGAAGAAGTATGTTACATATCTCATATGATATCAGAGACATGTATGACAGGTTTCAAGCCATCCATTACTCCCATGGATCCGAGTATGAAGTTCTATGATGGTGATATGGATGAGATTGACAAGAGGAGATACAAGGAGCTAGTTGGAAATGGGCAGGACTTGACGCCCCATTCCAGACTTGCCTTTTTCCTCTTCGTCCAATCCGCCAGCAGGGAAGAAAGAAGGGAAAGGGGGAGAAAAGAGGAGAAAAGAGAGAAGAAAGAAGAGAAGGAGAAGAGCAGGGTAAGATCCTAACTCCAACCTTCTCCGGATTTCGTTTTTCCTTGTTGTATTGAGTTGATTTGGGGGATATTATGTTTATGATATGATTTAGGGTTGTGTTAAAATGGGGGAAAATAAATTTCGGATTTTTGTGGTTTGATATTATGAGACGGGTGTATGATCTAGTTTACATGTGAAAATAGGTGATAAAGCAATAGAAAATGAAGAAAAATCTATGGTAAAATATATATACATAATGGTGGATCAAGATCATGAGATTTTACCCTTGCATTCAACAAACCCATGTGGGGTTTGTGTTATTAAGATAAAATAATGGATGATAGTGTAGGATTGATGCCGTTGTAGTGAATATTTGTTTATTGTGACAATGTTATTGATGGTGGTAGAATTTAATTTAATTTTCATTTGAAAGAGATGAAGATTAAAATTTTTGTTCAAAAAGGAATGTGGACAGCATGGTGAAATTAAGTTACATGCATGTTTTTCTTAATTTTTGTAAGGGAATGATGGTGGAATAAGCTTACATTCTTGTGGATTATGTGATGGTCATAAGGTTATATTATATTATTGAGTATAAGAGCTTAAACAATTAATAATAACCCATTTGGATGAGAGAATGAGAGATGTAAGGGAGAAATAGTATGATAAAAAGATACCACATGGAAGAGATGAATGTGGGGACATGTGTGTAAATGTGGAGTTCTTTGAGGATTAGGAGTTTGATTATTTAAAGAAAAAAAGTTGAGGAGATGAACAATATTATGAGAGTTGTAGAAATATCAACGGGGTATACTTATGGAAATAAATGGGGAAAATGTTAGATGGGAAGTGGTGACAATTATAGGACATATAGATGTATGAATGTAAATATTGATGAAATAGATTTAATTTTGGGTGTGGATTTTAAGACGATCACCTTGAAACAGAAGATTTTTCCCACCATAGATCATATTCAATTTAAGTGTATGGACGAATATATGTTTTACAAAGGTAGTGCAGTAGATGATTGTTAGGATGGGGATAAGGGGATTAAGATCCCACGTAGAGTTTTTAATCTTTAACTTTCCGTTCTCCAACGATTTGGTTTATTATAACATTGTTATAAGTAATACTTACAGCAAAGTCGAATTCGGTCGCCTCGAGAGATTAAAGGACTCTACTCATACTCGAGGTGAGGATTTCTTGAATTAAAATAATATCTTTACCATTTCTCTTGTTGAGTTGGTTGTCCATTAGGTTGTTATATTTTTGGGATATCTAAATGTAAGATAGTATTAGGACATATGGGAAAATCCATGGGAATCATCTACATGGGATATGTAGATGATTTTAGGATAGAGCCTTGGGATGCTAAAATACGAAAAACAAGAAGGAGGAGGAGGAGGAGGGAATAAGAGTGAAATAAGAGAAACTTAGAACTTCGCTCCTTACTGGCCAAGGTAGATCCTTTGGATCGAAACTCGTGGTATATCACAATATGAGGTGACCCACCGGATATTAATCCGTGATATATCACAAGAAAATTATACGCCTAGAAAACAAATGAAGAGTGACTCTGGGGATAGTCACTCGAGAAGTGACGACTTCTCACTCCGTCCAAGTAATGGGCATGTGCTACACACTTGATGGTTAACAAATCAAAGGACCGCTAGTAGGTTAGGATACCTGCTAGCTACATGTTATCTTAACCACTAAGGAATTCTTGAGATGAGTTACATATGTACAACAATAACAACTATCATAACCAATATTATGAAGATTGGTAATGTAAGAAAAGTGATTACAGACTGATTAATTACCATAAAAGGAAAAAGAGAAAAAGAAAAGAAAAGAAAACCCCCACCAAATGGTATATTATAAAACTCTTTTTTTCCTATTATATCTCTCATATGTTCTCGCTTAGCCTTGCTCACCTCCTTTGTTGACAACCCAACTCAAGTGATGGCCAAAATATGCATTACAGCGCGGAAGTCTACCCGACCGCCGCGACGCCAACTCCACCCACGTTCTGCGTCGGTGCACCCAAATCACCCACCAACCCTCATTTTAGTGGCTCCTCGAGAGGTTAGCGAGCCAAGCATTACCTCCCCATACCTCATTCAGGGGGAGGAAGAGAGGATCCTGGTCATGCTTTGGGAGATCATGACAGTAATGACCAACCTCACTTCGAGGTTGGAGATGATGATTCGCTACCGTCGTCAGCACCCGTCGCCAAATGATGAATGATGAGAAGATGCTACGTCGTGAGAAATGTCTTTTTGTTTGGTTTTTTTGATTTCTGTGTGTGGGGATGTAACTTTTTGGTAACCCCCTTAATGCTATGAACAATATTTTTGAGTTCTAACCTCCTTAGCATAGAGATGGGCATAGAGACTAACTTTCAAACTTTCATTTTTGTTCAAACTTGTAAGAACAACTTGTATGTGAAGTTCATGGAAAGTCACGATGATAGTTTTATGGGATACATATACATATATATCCGTATGTTTTTTCTTGACCTCACCTGGCACTGGTCTTTTGTTTAGCAGAGGCACTTTCCTTGATGTTACATCTTGTGTAGATGCAAACTATACAGGATGTCCCAAGGACAGGAAGTCAACTTCCGGGTTTGTGATATTTGTAGGGAAATCATTAGTATCATGGAAGAGCAAGAAACAAACAGTTGTAGCCCGATCGAGTGTTGAATCAGAGTACAGATCTATGGCACTAGCCTATACAGAGATGATGTAGGTTAGATCAGTTCTGACTAACCTAACCATAGAGGTGCCTCTTCCTATGCACCTATAATGTGATAACCATGCCACATTGTTCATTGCCAACAATCCAGCCTTGTAACATCCGAATTTCAACCAAAACCGAACCTGACCCAATTAGGGTCCATTTAACTCAATAAAGTTGTCTATCGGCATTAGATGACTCAAATAGATCAATAGATCGTAAATTAAAAGTCGTTCAAATGAAATCGATCAAAAATCGATCGCATAGTAATGCCTGCCCGAAAAGCCGCGACGTAAATTTGGAAATCGCAAAACAAACCGAGACCATCATAAAATCCGATCAAGACCAACGGAATCGACCATTTGTAAATCGGAGGTCGTTTGGTATTTTAATTTCATAAAATTTAACCCCCAAACCGAAACTGTATCTCAAAAATTTCGGGTATTCAAACCCGATCAAAAGTATATCAATATTATACTCATATTGATCGCCATTCAGAGACGGTCAATTTGAGATATTGCGTGTCGAAATCAGAGACTTGAGGTGCGCATACGGATATTTTTAACATCTTAAAATAATAAAATATAATATAAATTGAGATTTTTCTGATACCGTGTACAATTGCTACTGTTATAACAAATATTCAGCCACTTGACTTTGCTTCTTCCTCCACGGGTCAACAACAAGTTGCTCTCCTTTCCCTATATAAATCTATCCTCAAAACCCCAATTTCCCTTCAAGCTCCCAACGAGAACCCTTCTCTTCCTCTTAATTTTGAAGTCTGCAAATGTTGAAGCCTTGTTCCATATTGTTGCTCCTGGATGCTGCATTTGCATGTAAAAATCAAGATTAATTTCCTCACTTAATTGGAGATCTTCAAGGTACCAATTTCTCTTCTCATTCAATTCATCAAAAACCAACATTTAGGCTCTAACCTATATTTCTTTTTCCTTTTATGTTGTCCAACAGTGATTTAAGCCGCTATCACATGCCAAATTGCATCTCAAAACTTAAGATCTAATCAAGGTACAATCTCTAGTCCCCTCCTTGTTGCCATGCATGCATTTTAGACTTGATCATATCTACAATTCCATCCTATTCTCCAGAAAATTTTGATCTAATTGGTACATTTCTACCCCTTTCGTTTGCTGCCAAACCTGTGTCGTTCAATTCTCTCATTTTGTTGTACTCAATGAATGGTTTATACAAATTATCTTTATAAAATTTCTATATTCTTGCTAACCAATAATGTACATGCACATAGTACATGCAAAAAAAGAAGAAAAGTAAATCGATGTAAGTGAAGGGGAAACAGATTTGCACCTGGAGATTTTCTTGAATTGATGAATCTCAATGGAATCTATGAATGAACTCATCTAATATTTTTATATAGCAGAATAATATGAAAAGAGTGTAAAAGTTAATATTGTTCTATCATTTTAGTGGATTATTATTATATCAGAGTATTCACCAGTGACAACATGTGTCCATATAAATTTTGGAGTTCACTGAGACAACCATGGAACGTGGAATACACACACATATATGAATGTATATACATCTATTTATCACATGCATAGAAATTCCTATAAAAAATAAGGTCATCAGATAATTACTATCAAAATTTCGAATGCCTCATGGAAATCTAATTATAACAAGTTTAATCTATACTTTTATCTTTTGATCGACGAATTTTGTGTAATTGCAGATATGTAGATTTTATCCTCGGCATGCAACATATGATAAAATTGGATCACTTCAATCTTACCATGATCAACCTATAAAAATCAGCACCTTCATCTATCATAACATTAACATTCACATGTTTAAATTCACTTATTACATTTCAATTTAGTATATTAATTAAAATCTACTTCCAGTAACCATGGTTGGTCATTCTACTTATCTACAAGATTCTTCATATTAGTTCATAATATTCTTACCTTACAAACATCAATTGAAGCGTGAAAACACGTTGAGAACTAAGACATTAAGACTTTGCGAGTTGCTGTTTATTCAGACTTTATAAGGAATTGTATGTTTAGTTTCACAAGAAATAAAATTATTCGAATGAATTTAGTTTTAAATCCATAAGTATATTGACACCAGAGGGTTAATATTAATTTTTTTGTATTATAAGAATTCATCTAATTTTACTTTACTAGAATATCAATTTATTAGCTATTATTACAAACATATGATTCCTTTTTATTGAATTGAACTAATATACAATGTGATTCCTTATGACTTATAAAATTATGTTTGAGAGATCTCTGTCCACTCCCATGATTGACATATAACTTAGACTAATACATTGAAATGAGATGAACAAAATAATTATCACAGTGGATATAGTTCATTTTCCCCTCTTTCTATCAACACTTTATTATACACTACTCATGAATAGTAACTCTTAACAAATTGATCCGTGAGTATAATCAAATAATAAGTTGGGATAAAATACCTAAGATCTGAAAAACAACCACAAAGGAATTGATAAAGAATTGAGAAGTCAAGAAAGTATGGTCTACAGTGAATTAGTCTGGTCATGGTGATCCTTACTCCTGACCGTGTGAGGGTGTGGTGACCCTCGACTGGGCAGGAGATGGGAAACCCAGTTTGGGCAGCGACCGCCAAATGCGTGGGTCTAGGATCTCAGTCCTTTTCACGTTTTTTTATGTGCGCTCGCATTATTTTTACGCCTCGTTGGGATCCCGACTTTTGACCAGTTCCGCTAACACTTTATTTTAGGATACCCATGCGGTGGATCCTTGATTTTAGTTTTTTGTACAAGCTCGTTTGTCCGTTACCGGTCGGGCTGTTTTCTAGAGTGACTTTTCTGGAGAGTCTCTCTCACCCGTCTCTGGGGTGTAGTTTTGGAGTAGACCTTTCCCTCTATTGGACCGCATTTCCAATTAGAGGGCGAGACGGAAGAGCCTTTTTGTAGGCTACCTCACCGCTTGAGTGTTGTTTACATTTGCCAGCAGACTTGGGGATTTTACATCCAAATCCTCCATGTCTACATCTCAGTCATCTAAGTCTTACATCTGAGACAGTTATAGTTGAGAGATGGAGAAATTACAATCAAAGTTGAGTTGGTTGGAAGTGTTTATAATAAAGTTTGATTTGAAATAATATGACTATAATAAAATGAGAATATATATACGCACACATACACTTATGAACAATTAATTACAATATAAATATGTTATATATAGGAAATGTTGGGATAAAGGGTGAACAGGGGGAGGTACATACAAGCAAATTTGAAAATCTTTTTACATTTGCAAGTAGATGTAAATTTTAGATGTTTATGTCTTTCTATTTGCCTCTTTTGCAACCACTTTAAATACTTTATATATATATATATATTATGGGAAGTACCAGCAACTGTTGATGCATCTTCGTTCCTAACATGTTTTGGCAGGCAAGGAGCATGCTGCCCAGTAGTTGTTGATGATTCCAAGTGATAGGGTATATACCAGACGATACGTATACTTTTGTCTCAGCTTTTGTTTGATTCATAATGTAAATGCTTCCCCTTCTCTTCTGTACAAAATTTTGGGAATACTGTATGTATTGGCAGATTTCTTGTACATGTTGTAAATATATGAAAATTTATAAATGAAATGTTGGTGGTACTTGTTCTACTTGTCTATGTGGTTTATTTATCTGAATGTGAATGTCATGGCATAAATGTGTGAAATTTCCCCACATTTCAAATAGCTTATGCGATCTCTATCGAATATAATACCGCGAAAGTGTTGCAAACAGGTACCCGGATCCGAGGGGGTTTCAAACCTTCCATGAACGATCCAAGCATATCGAGGTATACTGCCACTGCACACAAGATATGATCCAGAAGGGCATTATTTCTACATCCCATGTTAGTTCTAGTGAGCAGACAACAGGCCTGCTCACCAAGGCTTTAGCTAGAGGACACTTTCAGAGATGTTGTTCCAAGCTAAGCCTGATCGATATATATGCTACAGCTTGAGGGGGAGTGTTGAAGAGTTTTATTATATGATATTGTTTCACATTTGTTTGTTTGTTTATTTTGTCTGTAGTATGTAATTTACCCATTAGGATTTCTCTCTTCTATATAAGCGAACTGTGGGTCCTATGAATAAACAACAAGTATTCTTTCTTCACATTAAAGATGAATTTTTATGGAGGTTTTGGATTTTTGCAATTTTTATGTATTTTTAAATAAAAGATGCAGTTAAGTTAGAGCAAATATGATGAATATTTTTTATTCATGTAAATAAATGCAATGTAAGGAAAATAAAACAATGTATTTTTTAGAATTTTAAATAAATGATGAATGAATGCAAAAAAACAAATGATGTAAGAAAGTGAATAGACAAATCAGTCTCTTTTCAATTTAATACCCAAGCCCCATAAATTTCAGAGAATAACTTATCAATAAATGTCAAATTAAGTCCCAAAAAACCCCAATTTTCACAATTTTCAGAGCAATAAAAATGTATTTCATAGAATAGATGGCTCAATGATGAATGAATAACTTTCTCAAATTCAGTTATGATCAAAAATGACTCAAAATGAAGACTACAATGTATCATATGATATACAATTAATTAATTTTAAAATGACATAAAGAACACAAAATTTGGACCGCATGTGCTCAATATATGATTAAAAAATCTGGGGGCATATATGTAATATAAATAGATAAAAATATCTCAAAAATACCCTTTTAGGGATGTTTTGGTAATTTCTTAGAGCCAGTAGGGTTACTTACGCAATATGTCTAGGAGGCAGGAGGTTCTTTTGGAATTCTCCTAGCATAGAAGGGTGCAAACGTAATATCTCCCTCATACATGAGCGAATTCACACGAGGGAGGGGTGTTTGTTGCTAAACCATGAAAGTGGAGGGCCACCTTGAAAATTATCCCCCACGTGGGGGAGTCCTCGGTTCGGCTGGAGGTGTGGATCCCGAACTTGCACACAACACATCTACAATTGGTTGGTCCACCTGAGGCTAGGAGGCTCGATGCCCGGCGAGTGAAGGCGGAGGCTAAGTTGCTCTTGGCAAAGAATGCAGCAGCAGTGTGATACACAACCATGGATCATACCAATTTGGAGGCCTTCGCCTGCAAGTCATGGTCGTGTATCTCTCTCTATCTCTCTCATATTTAGGAACAACAGCGGTGGCATATCAAATCGATCAACATGGGGGATAGGGAATTTAAATAAGGAGGAAGTGACGTGAAGAGAAACAATGATGGTTTGTTAGCTAGTGGTCCGACGTTGGGGTTTTGGACGAAGGGATAATGGACATTGGTGGAGCTTGGGCTCGGTCGTTGGGGATTAGGAGAGGTTGCAGGCAGATGAAGGGATGAAGTAGTTGGGTTCCAATTGGTTGTAAGGGGATAATGAGACAGAATCGAATGTTGATGGATAGTTGGTTGTTAGAGGAGATAACGGAGGTGGTCGGAGTTGTCATTGGGATGTTGGTTGATGATAGGTTTCTGGTAACATACAGAAGATGATGGGGCATAGTATTGGGTTTGTTTGGGTTTCAGTTATGGAGATAGGGTATGAACTAGGGACGAAGGAGAGAGATTCGATTCGGAGGGATTAAGATAGAGTTAGGTGGGTCTTCAGGTTATTGTAGGTGGCCGGAAGGGAGTCATAGATGATCGGAGGAGGTCGGAGTTGTTGTTGGAAGGAGGCGGCCGGAGGTTTGGGGTGACGGCATAGCCATTGGATCGTAGATCGATCTGACGGTTGGGAGATGGTCATGTGCGAAGAACGTGAGGGGGATGAAGTTAAGGAGAGGTTGTCAAGGTCCATTGGATCAAACTTGATCCAACGATCTAGGATGAGGTGTTAGCGGACAAAGATGCATTGACAGGAGAGGGCGGGTTTGACCAGGCATCTCATGTGGACAAATGGGAGACTAAAACACGGACTTTGACTTTGACAGTGCATGAGAAATGAAAGAAAAATGAATAGAAAAATACATCAAATGCAAAAATGTATAAAATGAGAATATTGAATTAAATGGAATCTACGATGTTCATGAAGGACTCAAATGCAAATAGAATCAAATGTGCAAGTTATGATTTTTCGATGATATTTTATAGGTGATTTTTTAGTTTTATACTTTTTATTTGATTTTCTGTAGATAATAAATGCATGCAAAAATCAGATATGATGTAAATTAATGAAGTGGACACAAATGTATTTTTTGGATTTTATGGGTCAAGAATGAGTCATGATAAAATATGAGAATGGAATTTTACATATGAATAGGGGGTGTGCTCAAGTCAGGATCTCTCTTTTTTACAGCTTTTCTGACATTTCTATTTTTATGTAATCAGTTAGAAAATGAGATGAACTAAAGAAATAAATCACAAGGAGTTAATATGTACATGAAATAACAAATCAAACATTAGTAATTGTGTACAATTTCATGGTTTGGTCTCAAAAACTCAACTTTCGTAAATGAATTCTGGTTCTTTTAAATTTAGTCTTGATTTTTAGATAATTGAGTGCACGTTAATTCAAAAATGAGTAGAGTGAAATTAGACATTGTATATGAGAGATATCAATATTTACATCTTTTTGTCCTGTAATTAGGGTCAGATTTTTTTCAAATATATACACGTTAGTATTTTTTAGGATTTTCATTGATTAATGTTAGTGATATGTACACAATGGAATCAGTTTTTATCAATTAGAGTTCGTATCAATTAATTACAAATGGGTGAAGTTAGGTGAATATATGCAAGTTAATATGGGCGCAAAATGAAATGCTAGTTTATGCAAATTATTACAGGTGCATGAATGTAAATTATGATTATAAATATCTAAATGCATCTAATTACTCGGGATGAAGCTCTATTTTTGGCAATTAAAGTGATGAATCACATATTCATCAACCTCATATACTTAAACCTTGCTCATCTCTAAGCAACTAAAGATTGAAGCAGTGTAATGAGATTAGGTTCCATATCAAGATCATGAGTAAAAGGTGAAATGGAGCTCGACCGGACCTTTCAATTAATAGTTTGGTGGAACTCCTGTGAGAATTATGACTTCAAAATCAGTAGTCTCTAAGTTCTACATGTCAGTGTACAGGTTCGGCTTAGAAGTCATCTTAGATCCACCCCCTCCCAATGCATACTCCATGAACATTGAACAATTGTATGTTGTGTGTGAAGGGTGTTAGCTCTTCCCATTTGAAATGTTGAACTACCACGCAATCCTTTCCTCCAGTAATTCATTCTCAGGGTGTCAGGTATTTCCTTATAAGTTCAAGTACTGGTAGTATCTAAAAGGGATAAAGAGGGAAGAAATTGGAGATTAGCTTATGTATCTAAGTCTCCTATTTGAAGCTTGACCAATGTCGTCAATTCTTCTCTATGCGGGCAATGGACCATTGTAGTCAAGAAATTGGGATTTTTGATATTTACTCTACATTCATTTTGGGGCTTTTTTGAAATATTACCTATTTATTCATGATACTTGGGGGTGGGGGTACAAGAGTGAACAACCATGTGAGGTGGTTGCATTACCCACCATCTCGACTGAATGACTAAGTACTAGCGGAATATTCCTCATTATAAGAACTATTTTAACCCGTGCTCCGATCTTTAGATGTCGACGCTACTAGATAAGAAGACACGCAGTCTTCCAACATCCCATTTGACTTGAGCTAAGTGTGCAGTGCTAGAGTCCATATTAATTCTCCATTCAAGAGTCATACTCAGAATGAGGCAATCAATTTAGATACTAAAAGTTGGAGTATGAACAATGTCATGCGGAACTTGGAGATTTAAGTTTAGGACCTGAAGCTTCTAAAATCATACTTCTTGGTGAAGTTCCTCAGAAAATTAAGTGGATTAAGACCAAGTGAAGTCTACTCTCGATTTCTGCTCACAACTCAGTTCAGAACCCAATGACTTTTCACTAGTGCATATGCATGGTATGTTTAATGAAGTGCATAGCAATTTTTTGAATTTTACAAGAGTTCTACATATTTTACAAGGATTATATGTATTTATAAATATTGTACATAATGTAGATAAAATTCACAATGCAAATCCCATCTTTCACCAACTTAACACAATGCAGTCCGCAAATGTTCAACCGGTTATCTTTTCAATTTTAAGTTAGGTGATAATATAATTTTTGAATGTGTTTCACACATGCGAGTCTCCCTGACACCTAGATGTGGTTCTAATAGTGATCCACACAGGCTGTGGGGTTATATCACATCCCTAAAGGAAATAATAGCACACCCAAAACGTCTCTCTATGGTTAGAGGCAAGTGCTTGCAGCTCCCAAACCCGCAAAAAATCAGATCTAGAGACTTAGGACGCATGCCCAAGGGTTGGAGCTCTTACCTTAAGACTACATCCCCACCCACTCATAGTATGGAGAAGTAATTGTGTACAAGGATGGAGTTGCTCTCCCATAGTCAATGAATTTCAATTCTATCTGATTTTTAATTAATTAAATAATGTTTAGCAGTCTCGATTTTAAATTAGGTGATCACTTGCTTTGAAGTTCAAGATTAAGCACGTCTACCAAACTATCAAACTTTCCTTTAATACTAAGTGAGAAAATATAGAGGGAGGAGCCGAAAAAGGTGATGCAATTCGATAAAACAGTGTGTGCTCGGATAGGAACACATATAGTGATTCTCACAATCTCCATGCAGTATGCTAAACGGAATTGAAATTTACACAATATGATGCATCGGAAAACAACTTATAGACAGATATTAACGAGTTAATTTTGACTAAGTAGAACGTCTAGTATGTCTATTAAGTGAATGTGTAATCCTAGGACTACGAGCACAATAAATAAACCCCTAATAGATCTAATAGGTGCAGTTTAGTCCTAGATCTACGTTAACCACAAAATGGGCCCGATAGGCCAAGTGTCCAGTGTCTGGGTACATGCGTGAGTCCTTAAATGAAGACTATTAGAAATGAACAATTATTGAAAATAATTAAAAACAAATGAAAACAATACTCTCACCAAAAAATAAAAAAAAACTGTGTGCCTCCTCAACGAGATTGAGCCACATTATCGCTTGCATTCAATCTCCTCGAGTTGTGTCAGCTCTCGAAAAAGTCACTCCAAGGTCACCATATCCTCACACAAAAAAGGAGATTTATATTAGAAGAGTCACAAAATATATACAAAAAATAAAATAAATAAAAATACCAAGATAAATAAATAAAGAAAATAATTAAAAGAAAGCCCGAGGTCAAACTACCCTAGGTGGAAAATCTATGTACTAAGTTGTCTAAAAATCAGTCGTAAACCATATACCTCACTGACAACGGTGTCATTTGATGACTAGCCCTCTACTACTCTTAATTTTAAATATTTATTGTCGGTTGTAGCAAGTGATAAAGAGCGAGTAGTCAAAAATGACTACACAAGAAATAATATGAAAATTAATCCTATGTGGTCGATTGTTTATTTTACTTGGATAAGTCCCAAGATCGTACTCATGGAAGTAATACGAGGTTCTCTAATTAATTTTCAAAAACAACTCGGGGTGACAGGTTTTCAAAGATAAATTTTCAAGGGATTTTTGTAATTTTATGAATTTTTAAATAAAAAATGCAACTAAGTCGAAGAAAATACGGTGAATAATTTTTTTTTATTTTTTTATGCAAAGAAATAAATGCTATGCGAGGAAAATAAAACAATGATTTTTTAGAATTTTTAATACATAGTGAATGAATGCAGAAAACTAATGATGCAAGAAAGTGAGCATGTCGATCGGTCTCTTATCAATTTAATACCAAAGCCCCATTATTTTTATAGAATAATTGATCAATAAGTGTCAAATTAATTCCCCTAGGAAGACATCAAATTTTCACTATTTTTTGAGCAGTAAAAATGTATTCCACAAAATAGATGGCTCAATGATGAATGAATAATTATCAAATTCAATTATATCCAAAAATACCTCAAAATAAAGAATACAATGTATCATATAATAGACAATTAATTAAGCTTTGAAATGACATAAAGAACACAAAATTTGTACCAATATGCTTAATATATGAATTAAATAGTTATATGAGCATATATAATATAAATAAATAAAATATCTCAAAAATACCCTTTTAGGGATGTTTTGGTAATTTCTTGGGGTCGGTTGGTTACTTGCGCAACATATCCAGGAGACAGGGGTTCTTTTGGAATTCTCAAAGTGTAAAAGATGACATGCGCAATATCTCCCTCACATGTGATCGAGTTCACGTGAGGGAGGGGCCTTCTCTGCTAAACCTTGAAAGTGAAGGGGGCACACTCAAAATTGACCCCACACATGGGGAGTCCGTGGTTTGGCCGGAGGCACAGATACCGAACCTCCGCACGATGCATATGCAGCTAGCTGGCCCACCCGAGACTGGGATACTCAGGTAGTTTATCGAACAATTGAGATTTGGTCTTAAGCGTTGATCGAGTGACACCTATAATCTCTGGGGTTCCTCCCTCTTTCGTTCTTGTTCCGTGAAATCTCCCCCTTTCTAATGTTAGTCCCTTCCGATGTTGAGGTTCGGTTCGAGATTGAGGCATGAAGGTGTGATGTTGTCATAGGAAGTTATGGTCGACGCTCGTTAGTGTACTTATTCTCCTCGAATAACACCACAAGTATAGAGGATGCTCAAGTGAGAAGCTTGGTGATGGCATGAAGGCACAAGAAATATATAGATAGAGCCAACGATGGAAGAAGGAGCTGCGAGATGATGGGTTGTGGGAGGTCGCGAGGAATGCGATGAGGGTTGAGGAGATGATGTAACTGGAGATTGGTGTCGATGGTAGGAGGAATGTGCAAACGGAGATGCAGGGGATGTAGAAGAGGTCGAGATTGACAGAGGAAATAAGAAAGAAAGAAGAAAATACAAGAAAAAAAGAAGAAGCACTAAGGAAGATACCTAGTGGTTCGCTTGGAAGTGGAGGAGGTGCCCTACTTCTGTGATGGCCTTCATTCCCAGCGAGTGAAGGAAGAGGTTGAGATGCTCTTGATGGAGGATGCAACAGCACAGTGGTACACCACTGTGGATCACGCTAGTATGGAGGTCTTCTCCTGCAAGTCTTGGTCATGATGTCACCACGACTAGGCTCTCTCTCTCTCGTGTTTAGGAACGACAACGGTGGCAGATCAAATCAGTCAACGAGGGAGTTGGGGAGTCTAGATAAGGAGAAAGAGACGTGAAGAAATGTAATGATGGGTTGTCAGTTGGTGGTCGAAGGTTAGGGTTTCCGACGAAGGGATAATGGATGTTAGTGGAAGATGGGCTTGGTCATTGGGGATTATGAGATGTTGCAGGAAGATGAAGGGATAAATGGAATGGGTTCCAGTTGGTTGGAAGGGGATAATGAGAAAAAATCGCGGGTTGATGGGTCGTTGGCTGTTAGAGGAGATAACATATGTATTCGGAGCTACTCTTGGGAAGTTGGATGATGATAGGTTTCTGGTGACATGCAGGAGATGAGGGGGCATATGATTGGGATTGCTTGGGTTTCAGCTATGGAGATTGGGCTCGAACCGGGGATGAAGGAGATGGATTCGATTAGGAGGGATTAGGATAAAGTTAGGTGGGTCTCCAGGTTGTTGGAAGTGGCTGATGGGGAGTCTTGGATGATCACAGGAGATCAGAGTTGTCATTGGGAGGTGGCGGCCGGGGGTCGGGGACGATGGCAGAGCTGTTGGATCGTAGATCGACCCGACGGTCAAGAGATGGTCACATGCAAAGCACGTGAGGGGGGAGAAGTTAAGGGAGGATTGTCATGGGTCGTTGGATCAAACATGATCCAACTGATAGGATGAGGGTGCTAGCGGACAAAGATGCATTGATGGGAGAGGGCAGGTTTGACAAAGAGTCTCGTGTGGACGAATGTGAGACTAACACACAAACTTTGACTTTGATATGTGCATGAAAAATGAAGAAAAATAAATAAAAATAGATTATGACTTCAAATGCAAAAATATCCAAAATGAAAAATGTTGATCTAAATAGTCTATGATGTTCATGATGGACTCAAATGCAAATAATATAATAAAATATTATTATTTTTTTGTTTTGTAATCTTTTATTTGGTTTTCTATAGATATTAAATGCATGTAAAAAATCAAAAATGATGTATATTGATGAAATAACGACAAATGAAGTTTTTTGGATTTTTATGAATCAAGAATGAGTCAAAATAAAATATGGAAGTGGACATGAATACGTGAGTGTGCTCAAGTCAGTATCTCTCTTTTTTATGACTTTTTTTATATTTTTAGATTTTGTATGTAATTAATTAGAAAATGAGATGAGATAAAGAAATAAATCGAAAAAAATAAATATGTACATGAAATAACAAGTCAGAATTTAGTAATTGTGTACAATTTACAGTTTAGTCCCAAAACTCAAGTTTCACAAATGAACTTCAGTTCTTTTAATTTGGTATTGATTTGTAGACAATTGAGAGACCATCAATTCAAAAGTAAGTAGAGTGGAGTGGAATTGGACATTGTATGTGAGAGATATCAACATTTACGACTTTCTTTTCCAAAATTAGGGTTTAGGTTTATTTTAAATATGCACACATTAGTATTTTCTAAGATTTTTCATTGATTAATATCAGTTATATGTACATAGTGGAATTGATTTTATGTCAATTGGAGTTAGTGTATATTAAATAAAAAATGGGCGAAGTTAGGTGAATATATACAAGTTAATATAGATGCAACATGAAATGCTAATTTTTGAAAATTAATTATAAGTGCCTAAATATTATTCATGAGTTATAAACATTTAAATGCATCTAATTACTTAAGATGAAGCACTATTTTCAGCTAGTTAGAGTGATGAATCATATATTCATCAATTGTATTTGAAAAAAAAGGAGTTATTCAGAATAAATTAAAATTTTAATTACGAAAATCCTTGATTTTATGTTTTTCAATTTTAGAACATGCAAATCATTTCAATAAATTCTTTGAAAATCACAATGATAAATCAACTTAAGAACAATATATGTTATTTTTAATTTCAAAAATAATATCTACTTAATTCAAACAAGGCCACATATTAAATTCCACGTAGTAAAATACTTGATGGATTACAACAAATAATATGTCTAAGAGTTTCCTTGTTGGAAATACTACAAGAAGACTATCTGTTCACAATTTTTCAATAATTCCTTAAATTAATATTGAACTAAGAAGCACAAAAACATTGATTCCATTACAAAATTAATCGATAATTCATTGGGTGTCCAATGAAGCTCTACAATATGTCCACAGAAAGAGCATGTTTGGAAAAAAGATATTTTTTATTTTTGGGAGCTTTGATTGCAAGATATAAAACATGAAATACATGGGTCTAACTAATAATAACCAAAATTTAAATAAAGCTGGCAAATGTCCCTAAGGGACTTATCTGATAACGTTAAACTGTAGAGGGGCTTTTACATAAAAGCACCGGAGCGAGCATTCGATGAAGTGAGGAGGGAATCCTTGTAGTTTACCCAACTCATATGAGGGCCTCATGTGGTAGGGTCGCCAAATCTAATGGAGTTGATGTCTCTACTGTGACTCAATTGTATGGAGAAGGACCATCCACATGGCTATCTTTGATGTGCTGGATGGCATCGATTCAACGACTGGAGATTGATCTACTTGAAAGGCGAGAAAATGCTTTAGATGTGATCAGATGATTGTGGGAAGTTCACCAACCAATCATGGAGATTGATGGGCGAAAAACATATCAACAATTCCTGTAGGCCAAGTATGCATCTTCCTCGTCATCTTTAGACTTTAGCTCAAGTGCATGAGGGAAGTATGTCTAAGCTTCAGGAAATCAGAGATGGTGCATCTCCATCTAGTCACCTGCAAGCATAGTAGGGGCTCGAGATGCAGGAGCTCGGTCAGGGGTGAGCTTGGATCAAGGGAAATCAGAGAAGGGGGTGAACTTTGCTTTGAATCATGGGTAGTAAGAGGGGAGCGATGATGTCCAATCATCGTGTGTGACAAGAGATGGTAGATGTGTTGGTAGATAGAGAAATGGAGAGGAAGAATGTTCACGTGATCAAAGTTAATAGTTGGAATGAATTGGGTGTTGAATTGAACAAAGGAAGGGAAATAAACTAGGAGATTATAATAAGATAAATTGGGGTGTTTTTAGAGAAATAGATTAGCAGAAGAAGAAAACGAGTAAGAAAATGGGCTAAGGGGTCTACATGTGGTGACCTCGATTAGGAGCGGTGACTCTTCAAGAAGCTTGCGAACTCTTGAAAGGAGATATTGTGCTAGGGGGATGGCTCGTCAGATCAAGCTGTGGGTAGAAGGAACTCACCATCTTCGTCTTCGCTCGATGAAGCAGCTTGTTGTCACCATAATCTTTCTTAAAGCTAGTGTCTCTCTTCACTTTGGCGGATGTGTTACAAAGATGGAGATCACAATGTATTTAAGGTGAAGCGATTAGGCTTCAGAGTAGGTGGAGGTTGTGGGTTCATTTTCAACATGGGGAGAATAAGGGCTCGAAAGGCATAGAGGAGAGCGGTTGAGATGAGTCATCGAGGGTTACAATCATGCAGATGACCAGAGAACATGGCTGATGAGGTGGAAGGGAGTGGGATGCGGTTAGCTGGAGAGGAAGAATTGACTCGAGGTCATCGGCCCCATCCACGCAACAAGAAAACATTGGTTGGAGATGAGAGAGGCACATGTTGACCGAAGGGACCGAGCGAGAATGTGTGAGA